>JAEQBA010002726.1:0-107937 GCA_019434445.1 Phalangium opilio
CAGAGGTCGTAGACCTGTTTGACAGAAGTCGTAGGACCTGTGCACAAACAGAAGTTGTAGACCTGTGCAAATAAAGATTTTTCACTGGGCAAATAAAGATTCTTCAGACTTTTGTGTGCACATAATGATTCTTCAGACTTTTGTGTGCACATAATGATTCTTCAGACTTGTGTGCACATAAAGATTCTTCAGACTAGGGATGAACCGGTACCGATACCATATCGGTATCGGCACCGATACTCGGGGTTTACCGATAGTATCGGATCGGTTCGTTCGATACCGATACTAAACCGATACTCGTTTAAAATGCGTTATATGGCGCTACATGACATTTTTAGGTATTTCAGTAACGTAATGATGGTGATAATGTCTCATTTCTATGAATTCCAATCGTGACGAGTTCTCATTTATATAAAAAGTACCTGAATTCAGTTTATCTAACAACTAATAAGCGAAAATCTTTCTTAGTACGCGCCTACTACTCTAGGGATGAACCGATACCATATCGGTATCGGTTTGAAGTATCGGGTTTTAGATCATAGTGAGTAAATATCGGTATCGATCGGTATCGGTTCATTTTGTATCGGTATCGATCGGTATCGGGTTAAGCCTGGTATCGGCCATCTCTACTTCAGACTTATGTGCACATAAAGATTCTTCAGACTTGTGTGCACATAAAGATTCTTCAGACTTGTGTGCACATATTGATTCTTCAGACTTGTGTGCAACTAAAGATTCTTCAGACTGTGTGCAACTAAAGATTCTTCAGACTGTGTGCACATAATGATTCTTCAGACTTGTGTGCACATAAAGATTCTTCAGACTTGTGTGCACATAAAGATTCTTCAGACTTGTGTGCACATAAAGATTCTTCAAACTTGTGCAAATAAAGATTCTTCAAACTTGTGCACATAAATATACCATAGACCCATGAACAAAAAATTCCATAGACCTGTGCACAGAAGATTCCATACTCCTATACTCAAAAGGATTCCATGCAGATTTGCACAAAAGCATTCCGTAGACCTGTGTAAAACAATATTCCATAGGCCTGTGTAAAACAATATTCCAGAAGCCTGTGTAAAACAATATTCCATAGGCCTGTGCACGAAATGATTGCATAGGCCTCTGCACAAAGAGATTTTATACTCCTTTGCACAAAAATATTCTGTAGGTCTGCGCTTAAACAGATTCCGTAGACTTGTACACAAACAGATGTTATAGTTTAGACTCGTGTAAAATTTAATTACCTATAATTGGTAATTATCTTTAATTGCTTATTTTGTTTAATTATCTTTAATTGCTTATTTTGTTTATTAAGTTTAATCCGTACTTCGCAACTAAATTAGTTGGACGCGCAATAGTTATAATGACAATTAAGCTAGCTAATTGCCCTACCAATTTGATTATCCGCAGTAAAACGACGTAAGTCCTAGAATGACTTTCTTTATTACTTAACCCAAGCAAAAAAGTCTTAGGTTCCACAGTTTAAAGGTAAACCACGTAATTCGGAGCAGGTACTTAAAACTATTAAAAACAATACTTAAACTTTGTTTTTCGTAATGAAACAAAAATTGGCGCCCACTTTAAAAATGGGGCTTTCATTTAAGACCGTTTTCAAATCTATCAAACGTATAGTTATTTTGTAAGGGTAGTTACAAAATGGGTAAGTTTGGAAAATTTCCCATGTTATTTCTATGGAGATTCTCTAGTTTTTCGCCAAAATCTGTGATTAATTTTATGGAAATGAAAACCACCCTTAGCAACTTTATGCTTTATAAAATAAACTATTAGGTGGATCATCTTGAAATTTTTACCACAAGGCCAGATTTTAGTTCAGTAGAAAAATTTCGAAACAATAAACTTAATACGAAAAAAGTTAAAACCAATCCAAAAACCTTCCTTATACTTTAAAGCCGTCATCAGGCCTTATCTAAGGAAGCTACCGCTCCCTTAGAATAGGCGTGAAATGATCGTCGAAAAATCTGGCGTGGCTTAAGAATTATAACCCTCTACTCCTTTGTACGTATTAACTGAATTTTTTTGAATATTGTAGTTTTCTTTTCCATTTTGGGCCATTTTTGAAGGGTTGCAGTTTTGCGGTTAATGTAGCTAACTTAATTATTTAGTCGCGAGAACTACTGATACTTTGGAAGAAGGTCGTTAGGGAACTAACGAGTCTCTGTTTTTTGCTACAAAGCAACGAACATAGTATAGGGGTGGGAACGTTTATGCAAATCGAAAGCAAAGAACCTAAACTGCAAACAAATTGACAAGGGTAGCGCCATTATTTTACCTGTTTTCCGATATTCCCACAGTTATTTCTTCAACAGACTTTATCCTGAGAAGTATAAGACACTTAAATGCTTTTAGGAATACATAGATTTACTACTTCGAATCATTAAGAGGCCATTTTATGGGCCTGGGTGCTTGACTGTAAGGGGAGGAGGTGTAGAAACCGTCACCGTTGACGTCATGCATAATTTATTTGATCTTAACCACGTGACATTGACGTATTTTGCGACCTGCGCCGCGACTCCCGCGACCTATGCGCGCTGAACCCGAATGTAAACCTGATACGTCGTCTGAACGAGTAGAACTAGGATTACGTTTCACAAAAAAAAAAGGCGAAAATACTTGGAGACTCGCTTTCAGTTAACAACTCGATATTACAATTCTCACAGGGTGGAGTAACAATTTAATTCCTTCCACTCTTCACCAAAGTTATACAAAAACAAAACATCAGTATCCCTATGCAAAGGCTTAGGGTTTAAGGGGAGGTAAACGTCATTCGTTTTCAATACTGAATTTCGAGCTACACTAACTAATAAATCGTCGACTTTAGTTACAGTTAGAGAAATTTCCGCTTCGAAAACGTCGTTAACGTCAAACTGTTACAATTCTCGCACTTCCCGACCATTTCCGAGCCGAAACTGATCATGCAGACGACAGCTTAAAAGGTCATGATCTCGATCTGTCCCACAAATTCGCATAACCAATAAGACGCGAGTTAGGAGGAGCAGGCGGTTTAAAAGTTTTTGGCGCTTCCCCTCACAGTCAATCAGATATTTGTGTGGGGTCTATGGCCTCTTAAAGATTCCCAGTAGTAAATCTATGTATTCCTGATGCTTTATATGGTACCAATCAGGAATCCATAGATTTCTTCCAGAGCTGTGCTAATTAGCTGACAACTAATTGAATTAGAATTAGCAATTAGGGAAATATTTATGAACTAATTAATTAGTAAATTAGCAATTAGGGAAATATTTATGAACTAACTAATTAGCAAATTAGCAATTAGACAGAAACTAATTCAATTCAATTAGAAATTAGACATTTATTTATCAAACTAATTAATTAGAATTACTATTTTCTAATTAAGGTAAAAAAGAAGCCATAAGTAAACATAAAAGTTTAAAAGTGCTCATGGGTTTAGTACTTTGGTGATGTTTTAATGCCATTGAAAAACGGGTACGGAAGCCATGAATTATTCTCGAAAAATGAGACAAGCCTCGAGCCCTCCGTCATGTTAAAATTTTTCTCATTTCTTCATTTTCTTGCCACAGTTCCTATAATGGACTCCTGAGTAGTAAATACATGCGCACTGCTATTAATTCGAGTAGGTAAAACAGTCGAAATTTCGAAATGGGGCAGTTGCGAACTACGTAATTTTCTACTAGTACTAGTATTCTCTCATATTTGAGGAGCTGAAAAATTTAGAGTAGCACTAAGGTTTCCTCATCGATATAATAAGGCTTTTTCATATTCAAATAGATGAATCAAGAGTTAATTCCTCGATTTTTTACAACAAATTGGCGTAAAAGATTAATTGAAAATCCAATTGGCTAATTAGTTAATCCTAAATCTAATTAAATTTTAATTAGATAATTACCTTTCCGATTCATACTAATTAATTAGAATTACTTCTCAATTAGCACAAGGTAATTAAAATTCAATTACCATTTTCAATTAGTAAATGTTGCTAATTAATTAGAAATTCAATTAGCTAACTAATTAATTAGCACAGCTCTGATTTCTTCTACTTGGAATCCTTAAAAGACCTTCTTAGCCTAGGAGGAGGGTTAGAAATCGTCACCTCTGACGTCATCCGTAATACATTTGAACTTTGAAACCATGTGACACTGACCTAGGCCGCAACTTATAAGACCTATGAGCTTCGAACCCAGATGTAAATAAGTTCTCTTCACGTGTTCTGAAGGCGTAGACGGTTGAGCTGTATATGTGAATAGCCAATGAAACGCTGGGAAGTAGAAGCGGGCAGTCAAGTAAAGTTTAAGTCCTCCTTATATTCAATGTAATATTAGTAGGGGGTCTATGACCTCTAACTATTCCATGTAGAATAAATCAATGTATTCCTGATCGCACCTATCGCATACATCCCAAGTTCATTGGTATGCGGGGTTTTGTGGGCGGGGCTTCGTCACTTCTCATAATTCTGAAATATATTTACGTGTCACTTCGATGGTAGCATCTAACCTAGCAGCCTAGTCTAATTGTCTGTGAGGTACAACGGAAAAGCCCAGTTCACAATAAACTCTCATTTATCCTTACACAGGTCTTATATTAGACAGTTTCCAATATGTATAAATTTTCGGGGTCGATGAACCCCTTTATTACATTGTTATGAAAGGGAGGGGGAGATTTGAACGCTTATTGTAACAAAATAATTGTTTATCTTTCTCCACACGCACACGTGACACGCACGAAAGAAAGATATCAAGCCTTCATGAATGGCGTCGGGGTTGGGGGGAGACGTAGAAGAGACGCTGTTCTATAGTTGTTTGCTCGATAGTTTGTTAAGGATCTTGCTAATTATATTAATATTGGGTTTGTCATAAAAAATTGCTATTCTCCGTCAGCCCTTCTCGGGTGTCATATTATTTGTTGAGGCGTCGTGCCAAGATAGATCCCACTCTGGAAAAAAGTTGTTGCTTGGCGACAGATGTTGTTTCACTTCGGAGCGGTGAAGGCCAGGGCCAAGGCTTACCAATGAGAAATCGATACGTATCCCCGACTCGAAGGCTGGAACGCCAGCGAACAGAACCCTTAATTACGTTATTATCTAGTAATCAGTAATAAAAACCCAATATATCAGCGAAGGGAAAAGAAATAGCAATTGCTCCCACTACGGAAAAATATTTCTGTCTAGGGCTTCGTATGAAGTTGTTCAAATTATACAGTATTGTTTGAAATGGAAGCTATAGAATTGGCTCAATCAAAACATGTACGTTGACTTCTAACCTATGTTAAAAGTTGCAATTGTTTTCAGTATTGAAACGAACTTGGAGAATAGCAATCGACTTATGATTGTACTAAAACGTTTTCCTTGAAAAGTGATTTTAAAATGGCCCCAGAAACCTCATTATTAGTCTCAAAACATTTGCTTATATTTTATTTCAAAAACGATTTAGTTAAAAGTAGCGGAAATAGTACCAGTTTCAGGTACTGAAAAATGACAATAGCTGTATCGCAAGAACCGTTGGACAAATCGTAATTTTGTAATAGAACTTTTTGAATCGTTTTCATGAGCCCAAAAACCCTAGGGGCGAAAAATGAGTCAGATTAGATCATTTGCGGTTCAAAGAGCAGGTTGAACCTTCGCAGAATGAGCTAGAACCATTATTAGTAGAAAGTACCGCTTTTGTTTGTTCTTTTCAAAGGGAGGATGAAGGATTAAGCCTTGTAAATTGGATTTAGCAAAGACTGTGGTATTCGGTTAGTGTGTGTGAAAAAGAGTGTATATTTGCGCGATTAAGAAAAATTTACATTAGTTTACACACTTCTATAAATTGTATAAATTTGTTTTTGTACAACCCTTTTCAATGAGGGTTTTTCCGTTCTTCTAAATTTCTACCTAAATCTTTACAAAAAATTTAAACCATGTATAGTTTAAGCCCACAATGGAGAGTTTTCAACGTCATTCGGTTTTTAGAACCTACGTTATAGCACGTTGAGAAACTTTCCATCTAGCTATCTACATCATTGGGAAGGGATTTGGGTAGCGGTCACCTCAGGTCAACGTCAACGTCACCGTAGCCCTGCAGAAGAGCTAAGGCAAGAACTTTTCCGGCTCTCTGGCGACAATGACCTGAGGATGCACCTATAAATTGAAGGATTCGTCCTTTGTACTCCAGAACTTCAGAAACCAGCTACCGAGATCCTCGCCCAATAACTTAGCGACGTACCCAAACCAAAGGGTCTCAAGTATACCAAATCGTATACTTTGTTATCGAAAAAAAGGTTAGGTTGTATAGTTAAAGAGGTCTCAAAAGAAGTTATTTAATTTAGTTAAGGAAGTTCGCTAGCCTTAAGGTTTGTTTCAGTCCGAACCTTAAGTCAAAACTCGCTCTCCCAAAAGAACCCTAACGAGGAAATAACATCGAGTGTTTAAATAGTAGCCAAATCGGACTGCACTAGCTGCTTTTCCTTCAGTGTGAGAATGAGATAAATAGACAACATTTTTGAACGATTTAGACTTTTAAAACAACATCAAGGAAATTTAATAAAACGAAATGTTCTTGAAAAAAATACCGTATATTTTTATAATATGGATTGACTTCTAAAACGTTATAGCTCGAGGATCTTTCGGAATAAATGGTAGCGTGATGTCGGAATGCTAATTGGTTAAACGTCCTTATGATGGTGTGTAAATCAATAAAATTAGTCAGATTTTCACGTCAATTTATAAAATTTTTATAAAAACTGAAGTACATAATCTTGTAGGTTTTTCTGAATGATTGTGATGTCCTTTTACTAGATTAAATCGATATAAATGTTTTTGGCCACTATATTCTCTCATTGTAAGGAAATATTTTGCGAGTAAATCTTAGTTCGCACTAAAAGGAAAACACGACCGAAACACTGCGGTAAAACATCTTCCGCAGAACGCGATCGAAACAGCTTTCGGTCGGACAGATTTTGTGTTATAGTTTTTACGCAGAGGCCGACCTAACATTATTTTGATAACCAATCAAAATTCTTTGCGAGACGAAGCTTATTGGTTACCCCCCATTTCACCCAATTTAAAACACCCAATTCCCATTTACCCAATTCCCATTCAACCCAATTCCCAGTTCGCCTATCCCAATTAACCCAATATTGCATACCCAAAAAGACTCAAATAGAGTAGAATTTGATGGTTTTATTTATTTATTTATTTTTTCGTAACATAAGGGATACACTTACTTGAAGTGTATAACCGCTCCAAAGAGGAAGATACGTCCTCCTAACCAAACCAAACCTAACCTAACCTAACATAACAGTAATGTTTTGGAAAAGGCATATTATTCGAGAAGTAAATGAAGCTAAACATCAATATTTTGGAAAAGGCGTACCATAGTTAAATGATTTATAAAATATTACTAACCTAACCTAACCTAACCTAACCAAACCTAACATAACATAACAGTAATGTTTTGGAAAAGGCATATTATTTGAGAAGTAAATGAAGCTAAACATCAATATTTTGGAAAAGGCGTACCATAGTTAAATGATTTATAAAATATTACTAACCTAACCTAATCGAACCTAACCTAACCTAACCTAACCTAACCAAACCAAACCAAACAGTAATGTTTTGGAAAAGGCATATTATTTGAGAAGTAAATGAAGCCAAACATCAATATTTTGGAAAAGGCGTACCATAGTTAAATGATTTATAAAATATTACTAACCTAACCTAACCTAACCTAACCTAACCAAACCTAACCAAACCAAACCTAACCTAACCTAACCTAACCAAACCTAACCAAACCTAACCTAACCAAACCTAACCAAACCTAACCTAACATAACATAACATAACAGTAATGTTTTGGAAAAGGCATATTATTTGGGAAGTCAATGAACCTAAACATCGATATTTTGGAAAAGGCGTACCATAGTTAAATGATTTATAAAATATTACTAACCTAACTTAACCAAACCTAACCTACCTAACCCTAACTCAGAATTACGGGGGCATATTTTCCTTTCGAAGTTTTCAGCCATTCGACTTCCATATTTAATAAATTACACTGATCAACAGTCTCTTATATAATAATTTTAAAATATTGCTTTTTTAATGGAAAATACGAATTAATAAAACGGGTATGTTATTCGTGCCAAATTCCTGTGTTATCGCCTTTTGTGGCAAACGGGAATTGGGAGAAATACATTTGGGTGAATCAGGAATATATGATTTGGGTTAAATTCTTCTGATTGGGACAAATGAGATTGGGTGATATGTGTTAACGGCGCCCATATCCATATTTTCCCGCCCATAGCCACCTCCATATTTTCCCCTAGATGGCGCGAGTACCCTAGGTAACAGGAGATCGATATACGATATAGAGGTTAGGCGAGCTTTACCGAGAGAGGGGTAACACACACTTTTTCCCGAGACGTTGGTACGAGAGGTAGGAAACGGCGACGATACAATGTAACGACTACTATTCTATTTTCCTTAAACCATTAAACTATTTAATTAACTTCAATGAGCCTCATTATTTAACCCGAAAACAACGTTAACAATTCAGAAGTGGGATAGACCCATAAAATACGCGAAAACTACGAACTTTAATGGCCCTAACGCCGCGCGAGGCTTTTTTTCGCTAAGCCTAACCCGTACCCCACGCGAGATCGAGAACGGCACCGGCCCTAACACGCACGAGGCTTGCTCCGCTAAGCCTAACGAACTCGTTGCCGATACTAGCCATGTATAGACAATCGGTTGAGAAAACAACGGAAGTTTTCCCATGAACCAACAACGACGCCGATGATAACCTCCGTGAAAGGAAACAAATATAACGAAGATTCAACACGACGAAGTAGACGACTGAAAGGCGAAAATCTAGAATTACCAATAAGCCGGGAAACTAACAAAGGAAAGTCACAGAAGCCCCAACGATTTCGGGAAGCTGACCTGCAGACTAACGATACCTTAGACGAAGTGACCAACGATATCGGTAACACCCTGGACGACGTAGATAAAGCCGCGATTCAGCAAAACGACGAGAATCTATATTATTCCAACGATACGGAGGAAAAGGGAAACAAAGTCTGCGATAACGACTCTGACTCATCCTACGACAGCGTAACAGAAAACCATCCAGATAATTTCAACGAACGAAATTTTCTAAACGTAACTTGGGACTTTTCCAACGAAAACGAAGACCAGCGATTGTTACACGATAATCAAGACATCGCAAGCGAAATCAACAGCCAAGACGAACCTTTGGCGGAAATACCCGAAGACGAATCGCGAGGAACCACGTTTTTGCATCCTCACGAGACACGAGATAACAGCATGCCGCGAACGGGAGCTGAGGGTGAGCAGGTTGCTCCTATGGGGTTCATTTCCATAAACGACTTCTCAGACTCCGTACAGAGAGCAGTTGAGGCGGCGGTACAACGATCAATTTCTGCCATGTCGGAAGCGCACCTCGCACAACAAACGCAACTTATGAACGCTCATCAGTTACAATTAGAAGCTCTTCAAGCCAATAATCCTCGAAACGTGGCTGCGGCAAATCCAGTACAACACCACCATTACAACGATGGGAGCAAATTAATCCCCGACTTCGATCCAGTCAAATCTCCGCATCAAACCGTCGATTCCTGGATCAATAAAGTCGACGACACGGGTGACGCGTACAACTGGAATGAAACGATGAAGATAAACCACGCAATACCGAAATTGCAAGGGACGGCCAAGGTATGGTATGAAGGCTTGGCCACAGTAAACCATACCTGGGACGAATGGAAGGACTTGCTAAGGGAATGGTTTCCCGTCGTGAAAGGCAATCAGTCTCTTCACCGCGAAATGGAGAGAAGAATGAAACAGCCCAACGAAACCATCGAAGCCTACTACCACGATAAAGTAGCCAAGGCTAGACTAAGCGGGCTACAAGAAGACGACATGATAGATTATATCATCACGGGCCTTAACGACGACCGTCTGATCACATCCCTCAGCAATCGAGATTACAACACGCCACAAGAACTGCTGAAATGCATTAAGACGATGGAAGAAAGGTTAACCCTTGCTCAAGAAAATAAGGACAGAAGTAAGTCTGAACGATTTGACAAGGATAAAAGGGATTTCAGACCCCGTAACTTCCAACAATCGAGCCTGAACCCGAAGCCAACGCACGGCTACGCAAACGAGAAGGAACTCGAACGAATGAAATTCAGGAGGAAGCCAGACCGAAACGACAAAGGCGAGCTTCTATGCTTCAATTGTAGAGAATATGGACATGTCTCCAGAGAATGTCCGAAGCCCCAGCGTAAACAACGTTGCGAGAAATGCAACAAAACTGGCCACGAATCAAAGGACTGTCGCAGAACCGAGACGAAAACAATCGGTCACGTAGACTATAAGACTAACGATGATGCTAACGAAAAGTACTTCCAAGATGCTATCCTTAACGGACACGAAGTAAGATCATATTTAGATCTTGGCAGCAAATGCGTTGCCCTAAGAGCCAGCGATGCCCACAGACTTGGCATAGATCACAACCCGCCGGAAGGTGGAGCGGTGATTGAAGGTTACGGCTCAGGAGTCACGAAGATTCTTGGCGTTTTCACGGCAACCCTAGAACTTGATCAAGCAACGGCTGAAGTAGAAGTCCACGTAGTCCCCGACGAAGCTCAGCAAATTCCACTCTTGGTCGGGCAACCCTTCTCGGAACAGTCACACATCGTAATCGTCCGTCGCCAGAACACGGTTCGCATCTTTGAAGAAAATAAACCAGTCGAGGAAGAAGATGACTGCCTAAGGCAACTGCAAATACCAGACCTCCCAAAACCGCGTTTGAAGCTTTGGGCCAAAGAGGCAACAGTCATACCTCCAAAATACGTAGGGTTTATTGACGTCCACGTCGGAGAGCGGAAAGAACCGGAAGCCGACCTTTTCGTTGAAATGCACAGGCGCGAAACGCCCGGTTACGAACATTTCATCCCCAGAAGCATCACCCGAATAAACGCCCTAGGACAATCAGCGATACCTATAATGAATCTGTCGGATAAGGAATTAACCTTTGAACGAGGACAGAAGATTGTCCAGGCAGAGATTTGCATGGCAGAGGAAGGAAACTCGCCCCTGAGAGTCATGCGGACGGAAAAACGAACATTAACGCCAATCGTAGAACAAGAACTAACCATTGGACCCAGCGTTACGAACGAAGAGAAGAAACTACTAATCGAACTCATCAACGAATACCGAGACATTTTCTCTGACGGGATGGCTAATTTAGGACGAACGGATCGGGCAACGATGAAAATCGAGCTGGAGAACACGAAGCCAGTCACTTTTCGCCCATATCGCCTCTCCCATTCGGAAAGAGAAAAGGTAGCCGAGCAAATGAAGGAACTCATTCAGATGGGAATCATCACGGAATCAGAGTCCCCTTACGCGAGCCCAATTTTAATCGTTAAAAAGAAAAATGGGGACGAACGTCTATGTATAGATTACCGGGCTCTGAACCGAATCACCAAGCGCGACGCTTACCCGCTTCCACGAATAGAAGATCAAATGGAGCGCTTGCAAGGAAACAAATTCTTCTCAAGTTTAGACTTAGCGTCAGGATACTACCAGATCCCCCTAGACCCTTCATCAAAGGAGAAAACTGCATTTGTGACACCAGATGGCCACTACCAATTCGAGGTAATGCCATTCGGTCTCACTAACGGTCCCGCAGTATTCCAGCGGATGATCAACACGATTTTGGGACAACTACGATACACTATAGCGATGGCCTATATGGATGACGTCCTGGTACCAGCGAGCACGGTGCCAGAAAGCCTTAGTCATTTGCGCCAAGTATTCGACGTACTCCGAAAAGCAAAACTGACGCTCAATCGAAAGAAATGCCACTTTTTAATGGACAAGATCGATTATCTCGGTTCGGAAGTCAGCTGCGATGGGGTGAAACCCGGACTGACCAAAATCGTATGCGTTCAGAAGTTCCCAACGCCAAGAAACGTCCACGAAGTACGACGGTTTCTGGGATTAGCTGGATATTTTCGGAAGTTTATCAAAAACTTCGCTCGAATCGCCGGACCCTTGAATCAATTATTAAGGAAGGACGCCACGTGGGTCTGGGATACGGAACAGATAGGAGCATTCGACACGTTAAAATCACGACTGATTGAAAGACCAATTCTGGCACTTTACGACCCCAAGGCGGAAACGGAACTGCATACTGACGCGAGCCAATTGGGACTGGGAGCAGTCCTAATGCAGAAGGGGCAAGACGGAAGAACGCACCCTGTCTATTATGCAAGCCGCGGGACTACCCCAGACGAAGCCAGATATCACTCCTACGAGCTGGAGACCCTCGCAATCTGTTGGGCGATAGAGAAGTTTCGAGTGTACTTGTTGGGAAGACACTTCACGATTATAACAGATTGCAACGCCGTTAGGAACACATTTGCCAAGAAAAATATCGTCCCACGAATAGGACGATGGTGTTTGAAACTTGAAGACTTTCATTACGATATCATTCACCGCCCTGGTACGTCCATGATGCACGTCGACGCACTTAGCCGCGCCCCATTTGGCGAACCCGAAGAAGTCGACATAGTCAGCGGACTTCAAATTTGCCACATGTCACTCACGGTTGAAGACTGGTTAGTAACAGCCCAGAAACAAGATCCGAAAATACAGGAAATTATTCGTCAGGTCACGAAGAAAACTAACCTAACGAAAAACGAAATTCAGACCCAAAAGGACTTCACGATGAAGGACGGGCGACTCTACCGACTCGCATACCACGACGATACTGCAACATTGCGCTGGGTGGTACCAGACAAGGCCCGTTGGCAAATAGTGAAACGAAATCACGACGACATCGGTCACTTTGGCCTTGACAAGACGTATGCGAAACTACAAGAAAGATTTTGGTTTCCACGAATGAAACGATACGTCCGAAGGTATATCACGTCCTGTCTGGAGTGCCTTTACCACAAGACTCCAGGAGGCAAGAAACCAGGCCTTCTACACCCAATCGACAAAATAGGGAAGCCCATGGACACCTTACATGTTGACCATTTAGGCCCATTTGTAACCAGCACAAAAGGGAACGCGTATCTCATCGTCATCGTCGACGCTTTTACGAAATTCACCATCCTGCGTCCGGTACGAAATACGGGCGCCGGACCAACACGAAAGGTTTTGGACGACGTCATCGGAATTTTTGGAGCTCCCAGACGAATAATAACAGACCAAGGCACCTGTTACACGAGCAGAATATTCGAGACCTTCTGCAAGGAGACCAATATCGTCCACGTCAAAAACGCAACAGCCACTCCCCGGGGAAATGGCCAAGTCGAACGATATAACAGGACCATAACGCCAGCCATAGCGAGTTCATGCACTCGTGCTGACGAGAAGGATTGGGACGCCCATCTCACGCAAATCCAGTGGGGCGTCAACAATACGATGCATAGAGCTACGAAATGTACCCCATTCTCCGTCCTCTTCAACTTCCCGTCACGACACCCAAGGGGACACGCACTGATCGACGCACTAGATCAGCCAGTTGATGAAACGCTCCAACGGAAGAGGGAACAAGCCCTAGATCACATCAAGGTGGACCAAGCACGACAACGCCAACGGTACAATGCTAAAAGAGCCAAGGCTCCCACGTATGAAGTAGGCGACATGGTAGTGGTTGAAAGAGATCCGGCAGCAACGGGACAACCACACAAAACTAACGCGAAATATAAGGGACCCTACGTCATCGCACAGAAACTCCCTTACGATAGGTTCGTTATCGAGGACCTCCCGGAGATCCAACGTAGCCAGCGGTTCTACCGTAACACCGCACCAGCAGATAAACTTAAACGATGGATTATCTTTGACGGGCATGACGATTTAGCTTCGTCCTCTGATGAAGACGAAACCGACGATATTCCGAACGGTAACGCGATGGCAGCTGGAAGCGACGAGTCTGACAGAGACGATGCCACGGCCCCAGAGGAAGATGTTAGCGACGACCCGCCAAAACATAATCTCCCGAAGCCAATGGAACCCTCCTCCTCAGCCACGGATTCCACGGAAGCAGACGATATCACCGAACCCCAGAACCGTACCAGTTCCCGACGTCGACAGATGCCTGCCCACTTAAAGGACTATGAACTATCGTAAAATGATTTGCAAAACGCTCTAAAGTACAAATTTTTTTAAGGTTCCTAAAACCACGTTTGTTAGTACAATTTTTAAGGTTACTAAAACCACGTTTGTTCGCACAATTTTTAAGGTTCCTAAAACCACGTTTGTTAGTACAAATTTTAAAGGTTCCTAAAACCCATGTTTCAGTATTATCCGCGTTTATGTTATATGTTTTCTTTTGTTTATGGATATTACTACCGATTTCTCGTAACAACGTTCCCGCTACGTTAGTCAGGAGCCTAATTTTTCAGGATAGCCGAATGTTAACGGCGCCCATATCCATATTTTCCCGCCCATAGCCACCTCCATATTTTCCCCTAGATGGCGCGAGTACCCTAGGTAACAGGAGATCGATATACGATATAGAGGTTAGGCGAGCTTTACCGAGAGAGGGGTAACACACACTTTTTTCCCGAGACGTTGGTACGAGAGGTAGGAAACGGCGACGATACAATGTAACGACTACTATTCTATTTTCCTTAAACCATTAAACTATTTAATTAACTTCAATGAGCCTCATTATTTAACCCGAAAACAACGAATAGGGCGTGTTAACATATGGGGGGACACCAGCTTATTTTGACGTCTTAATAGGGGAAATTTTTTATCCCCCGTTTGGAGTTATTTTTAACTCGACGCCACTCGGCATTGCCACATTTGCAGGTTACCAACTTCAGAGCCTGAATTCTCTAACCGGATTTGATCACAAGTGGCTTTTGCCAGGTTTGTAAGTTGTAAACTTTTGAATGTGAATCTCTCTGACCTGCTTTTGGTAGTAGTAGGATCCGGAATTAAAATAAAAATCAGAGGCCAAAGCTTACGTTCTTGTGGCTCCGAGTCCTTATTCCAACTCGTGCCACGTGACTATTGGTTGACCGCCTATTCTGGCCGGAATTCGGTCGTATGTGTGAACCAAAATAAAATCTTGCCGTCGAAGGCCTGCGTAAAAGCAGAAGTGGATAATAGAAGAGGATGACACTCTGTATCCTGTCAATGCTTTAGTTTTGTAACGTCATTCTTCCAAGGCTCACCCTTTTAGTTTGCTTTCCCGCTCATCGAACAACGAATGGGCATCGCACCGTAAGGTGAATTCTATAATTGTTTGACACTAAATCCCCAGCAATCATCCCACAAACCTCGTCATGACGGGCAGGAGCGCGTCTTGCCAAATATTTAAACACCAATAGAGTAATGATGAGGGAACTATTTATCGTGTATGTGATTTGGTTTAGTAGCCTTGCTCTAAATGTTCCAATGTTGGGAAGAATGACGTTACACTTACCCCGCTTTGTGGTACACTTCTCTAGAAGAGAAGTGTTATATACTTCTGGTAAAAGTAAATTTTTTGACGCAGCGCCAAAGTTTTCGGTCACGTGCGAACCTAGCTTTAGGTTTCTTTTGTCAGCGCAGGAAATACTCGTCTTGTTATTGGTCTTTTAAAATGAATAGACTGTCAAACTTGTATGCAATCCATAAATTACGAGTATTAATAATCTTCGCTTTACATCAAAAAATATGCGAGCAACTCGAGAGCTTGGTAAATTCTGAGAAAAATTGTTAAACGTCAAACAGGCTATAACGAAATGGAGAGTTCACGGTGCGTAACCCTTTAATCAGCGGGGCACGAAGCGTCCCGTATCACTGCCTTCTCTAATACTAGGCCTGGAAATGTACAACAGAAATATTTTGTATTTGACAATTTGAATTTGCGCTTAGTAACCGTTAGATGGCTCTTTTCTGGGGAGAATTTTCGCGATGACGAAAGTAAATTCGTACTGCGCAGTCTCGCATGACGTCACTTCTTTCGCTTATGGCGGACCAGGGTGGGAAATAAGGTTTTTTTTAAACTGGACTAAATAACCTGGTCCATTTCACAATGACCATTGACCAGGGCACGCCGTCTGCTAAACTAGAGAAGTGGATAATTAAACTATTAGAGTTAATGTTTGGACTCTAGTTACCCTTGAATTATCTTAGTGGTCCCGAGGACCCTTGACCCCCTCCGATTTAATTTTTAAACTGGACCCGCCAATTTTTAAAATGGTCATTTGCCCTGTGCCACCGCCTTATTTCTCACGCTGTGGCGGGCTATGGGTGCAATTCGTCGCTAAAATGATACTTAGGTATGTATGATTGTATTTTTCGTCAAATTCAGTTAAATCTGAAGCCCAACTACAAAGAAAAGATCAATGTGTTTGGATCGTGTCTCTCAACCTAGAACCAACGCAAAAACTTTTGACTTTAATACATTTGCTAGATCGATAGAGACGAACAGTTTAATTGATGTTGCAGATTTTGTGAAGGAAGCAATGCACTTCATTGATGATACTTGTATATTTCATTCAATCATATTTTGCGAAGGATTTAAAATATGACTGTGATACATATTTGGCATTAATGAAACTACTGTTAACAAAGTTTATAAGACCATTGTTAGACAACTACGCAAAAGATTTAACAGATCGCAAAGAATCGTACAAAAAGTTCAAGAACAAACTTCTCCCATGAAAAAATCTAAAGATGTAAATACATTTTACCCACACTGTGATACATGCCTTTTTATATTGTCGTTTGAATTTCTATGTGTCTTTTTATTTAAGTCAGCTGCTATATTATCCTCAATACCTTTACTTTAACCGTTGTCTTGCATGCTTTCAAAAAATTCCCCTAGTTTTGAATTTGCCGCCAGTTTAAAACCCCAGAAAAACGACATCTAGCGCCATTTGTGAAATACTAACTGCCACCCCCTTTTTTTTCGTATTGCATGGCCTAGTATTTGAGATGGCACTGATGGAACTATGGATAGCGGGAGTACGTAAACGATGTGGCTTAATTAGGGGCTAGATCATCTTGTTTTCTATCTAGTGGCTTTAGCGTCATAAAGAATGCTGCTAAGTTTGGATATTAAACTCTATAAAGGAAGGAAAAACTAGGAGAGTGGTTTCCTTATTAATACAAAAACCACTTAATGCGCAATTAAGCAATTGGATCATTAGGATTCTAGGATTCGGAGCCTCCGAAATGAACTAGGCCCATGCGTGTCGCGAAGCGAGTATATTTTTTAACCAATTTAGTTCGCCGTGGTTTTACGCTTGGGGGCGCATATATTACCGTAAAATAAACAAAGTTCAACCCCGTGACCCTGTCGACTGCTTAAGTATTTGGGCCAAGGTCGCGGATTGTAAGTATACGTTTATATTACAATTACTGAATTATTTTAATTGAAATAATTTATTTTGTTGTCATCAATACAATATAACCGAAAGATTCAATAAAAAGTGAATATCCCGAAAAACATTTACGTTAATTTTAGGATGAAACTTTTCTCTATCATAAATATTTTATGACTGACCCCTAAAATATCAACGATAATTTAAGGAAGACCCCTGTCACAACGGAAATATAAGTGCCATCTCGTACACATATATGGTGAAAATATTTTCCTTTATGTGCATGGGCCTAGTTCATTTCGGAGGCTCCGTAGGATATTAAATTTATTCTGAAGATCTCCGCATTATTTAGAGTGAAGTAAGGGAGAGTCTGATACAGGGTTTTTTTGGATTAGTCTGCCATAAGTTAAAGGGCGTGTATTTTGGGTCAGACTGCGTGAAAAAATGTCAAAGGAGGCGGATCTAAAACGTTTAGTTTCGGAGGTACGGGCTCCCAAACATTGGCCCCTAAAACAAGGAAATTGGCACACATGACGAGTAAGACATATCAGAGTGCTCATCTTGTTTAGACAATTTCTATAGCCTCTAATCTAAGAACGTTAATGAGCCTTTATCTAGCAGAAGAGCACGTTTAAAGGTAGAAGGACGACCAAGCTGGTTATGTAAAGTTGTTCAAAGCAGTGGCGTCGCTAGGCCTTTTATGAGAGACTATAGCCCCCCCCCAAAAAATAATCCGTAAACCCTACCAAAAAATTGCTGTTAGCAACCTAATATTCTGTAGCAATATATAAAAAAATTATTATGATAGATTCGTTAAATTTCATCTCTGCAGAGATGAATTTCAATATCAAGCAATACAATTTTGAAGAAAAGAACAGATGGAGACAAGTAAAATGTATCATATTCTTTCGAAGGGAGTCCCAATAGTGTGGACTAAAAGCTAACCAAAACTAAAAATAAACTTAAGACGAGTGAAATTCCTTCATAATTGGTTCCGTAGTTTTTATCAATAAAAGGTTGTATATCTTTAAAATGCAAATAATTTCACGTTGACACAAATTTACGGATAGTTTTAAAGGTCTACACATTTTCCAATGAACCCATTATGCAATTTTTTTTATTAATTTCTTATAATAACTAGTTTGCCCAGATTTAGCGCCCCAAATTTCAAACCCTAGCGACGCTACTGGTTCAAAGTGTAATAGCACAAGAGAGGACATTTAAATAACCATGTTAACTTGGTACGAATAAGTTACAATAACCGGAAACTCATGTGGTATTACAATTGAACTGCTTTTAAATTACCAGCATATGCACACTATACCTCTAAACGTACACTGCTACTGGCACTGGATAAAAGCTCTTCAACGTCCTTTGATTAGAGTCTATTGAAATTGTCTAAACAAGATGAGCAGGCTGACATGTGTGATAATTTCTCAACATACATTTGTTTCTACGTTAATAAATGAACTTCTTCCGAGGTTAGAAAAAAGATAAAAACTAAAAAAAAATTAATTGCTTTTTATATTAGAGAGTAAATGAATGCTTGTTCCGAATATCCACTAGGGTAATGAATAGATATTTTTGTCATAAGCGCAATGCACGTCGCCTCATTTTTCTCGTTTTACACAAAAGAAATTGATAAAAAGTAGCTAAGCTCGTTTTCCATCTGCCCAGAAATGGGTATCCCATAGTTCGTTGCCATGATTCTTTTGGAATTTCGTAATGCGTACACGCTAATTATACCCTTTCTCCCCCTAAGTTCAAACGCGAGCCAACAAATTTTCTTTGGACTAACGACCTTTCAGCTCGTGTACTTTTTCATCGCTATTAAAATACGAAGGAATAACTTGGTTGTTTTACAATTGGCTAGGGCAGCGGGTATGATTATTTTGCGGAATTAGTCAAAGCGGTAGAATGCGAAGAGAAATACTACATAATATTCTTGAGCCTTGGTCAAAATATTTCATTTCCGTTTTAATTTACCCGCTAGCTTAAACCAGTCTAATATGCTACATATACATTTTAGCTAGTTTTTAAATTAAATAAATTGTGGAATTTTTAAATTTAATACCCTCGTGGTAGTCAGTCTCCGAATTTCAAAGAGAATCAAAATTCCGTACAAATTTCGTCAGAAATGTTGGTGGGCCATGTGCAGACATGAAAGACTCGCAGAATATCTTGCTAACAAAGAGCAACTGCCAAGTAAAGTAAAAGACAGATGGGCAAAATGGATTTGACAGATAATAAATTTTCAGTTTTAAAGACATGATTATTAATATGCTAATTCCATATACCTATACTATTTACACTCTATACCTTTGCTACCAATTTTAGTTTTAGGAAGAAATTTGGCTCCTCAGGTATCATTAAAGGGATAATATTTTCGACAAATTTTTGGTTTTGATGGTTTTAAATACTTGGAATTGTAAAAAATTAAGATTAAAGAGTTATATTTGGTTAGTTGAAAGTACGTATAGGCCAATACATATCACTGTCAATTTAAGGTTATAAAATCCTCCTAGATAATACTGTAAGGGTCGTTGTTTCGCGCAATAGTACGTTGTAATTGTAAGCAGGAGCAGGGGAGTGTTTTTGTATGATTCCATGGTAGATTTTTTTTCATTTACTTCCCACTCCCCACTACACTACCTTTAAAGATCGATAATTTTGAATGACTTTGATACAGCAGAATAAATGCATACCCTCATTTACACCTCATGTAATCCCAGTTTTTGACCTTGATATCCTAGAATCCTAACTATCCTTATGCTCGTGCATGTGGCATAACCAAGTTTTCCTATCGCCCATCGGGTTTATAAAACTTATTATTGTTCAAATGTTCCATGGCTTTTTATGGGAGAGTTCTGACAAGCTATGTATTAGGCGTATTACTCGAAATATCAAAGATATAAAAAATCTAAGCTCGCCAAAAGTGGATCGAGAAAAGCTGTCCTAATATATTCGGGTCACGAGGGTCTTGGGGCACCACTCCCCCGACTCTTAATGAACTTGGCCATATATCAAAACACTGGCAATAGGATTATAAGTAACGTAACCACAATAAGAATGAAAGGCAATGAAAAATTAATGAAGGTCACGAAGGTGTGTTAAAGGAATGGTTCTCCCATAAACCTTTTTTGTCTCTTAGCGTCAATAGTACTTTTATAAAGATAGTGGTACTACTGAAATTAAATTATTAGCGATAGTTTTCATTTTATAATTAAAATAAAATTTTATATGGACAAAACCCTTAACCCCTATCTCTAAACTTCACTGTCGTGCTTGGCCAGACCTGCCAGATGACTGGCTGGTTTAAATAGACGTTTAGCCAATGAGATTTTAGCACTTCAAGCAGAAGAATTTAGGTCGGTTTTTTTTGAGTCTGACAATTTCGTCTTCAAGTATGTTTAACTCTCGTTAGTCGTTTCGTTGATCAATTTGAATCAAAATTAATTGCCGAAATGCCAAGTTGTATTATAAAAGACTGTCAGAGTATTAACTCTCGGTGTGCGGTTAGTTTTTATACTGTTCCCGATCACTGTAAGTACCCTTATAGTGCATAAAAATGGTTACGATTCGCTAGCATACTAGCTAGGCCTTTGCTACGGCCGTCTACGGGCAGGCTTGACTACGGCTCTACCGGCGCTGCCAACGTACCTTGTCGCCGGTCTAGCGCTCAACCGCGTAATAGTCGAGTTTACTTTTTAGTAGAAGCTTGTCCTATAGATACCTCGGCCAATAAGATGGAGGACTGAATCAAAGAAAATATAGAACTATCGTACCCTAGAATGGAAGTCCGGGAGATTTTTAACGGGCGCTCGTGTGACTATGCGCTTCCCTACTTGAGAGGGGAAGAAACCTTAATCTGGGGGAGGTAGACATTTGACGAAACAGGAAGTCTGAAATCTCTAGTTCAGTTCAGATCCACAATTTAGGAAACCCAAATTTTATAGAATCAAGTAGAACTGGCGTCTGGTGCTCGCGTTTTCGTTTTGAACTAAAACTCTTCCCCTCGGGCCTCGGTGCTTGAATACCGTTTATTTTTTAAAGGTACGGTTTTATAAACTATTTTCAAACAATATTAACCTAATAGTTAATGAAATTTGAGTTTAAGTCTCCTTCTTTTTTGAAAATAGTAAAGTAAAATGATCAATATAAATATAAGAGTTGCAAAAACTATGAAACTACAAAAGGCGTTTTTTTATTCCTTTTCCTAAAAAAATGCGATCGAAAGTGCGAGAGTTGTTGAAAATTGTAAATAATAAGGGTCTTACGCCAGTAAACATAAACAAAAACCACTATGTTTGTGAATTGTGATCCATTTTTTTCAACAATGCACGGGTTAGATTTGTACGCAGCCAGCCCTAGGACTTTTAAAAATGTCTGACGACAAAATCCAGTTTGGAGGGTAAAATGAACTATTTGGCTGAACTGAACTAGTCTGAATCCAAGTCCCAAGAGCGAGAGCTTTTCAGACAAGCGTTCCTCCCCCCTATCTTCCCCTTCTCTCTTCTAGGTAATCGCATAGTACCACGCTCGCGGCGATGTTTTCCACCCCATGACTGAATTAATATATGAGAGTGACGTATCGCACTCTCTCTGGCTTTGCGGAAAAGCACCATACAGGCGCGATAAGGTCCTCAATGCAATTAGTTTTTCTGATTTAATTTAAAATAGACTTAATGTAAAATTTTTTCAACTCTCGAAATCTCGATTTTTGATGTAATTAAAGGGATTACAGCAAAAAAAGGTTTATGGGTGAACCATTCCTTTAATTTCCAAGTAAAACGATTTAATTAAACCGAACTTCTTAATTTATATCGCCGCTAAAGAAATGTAACTTTCGTAGAAGCAATGAACCCTTGGAATGTGAGGTGAGCGAGCCATCGCCCTCTAAGGAATTTTTATAGCATAGTGGTTAACCCATCTTCATCTGTTTTCAGGCATATACAAAAACATATAAGTTGGTAGGATACAAACATTTTCTTTTTGAGAAATGTATCATTTCGGATATCCGTGGAAAGTAGATATCATACTTAACGTTGTTATGTTATTTAAGATCCTGGACTGTTGGCTTGTCCACCCGAGTTACTTTGAATAATTATTTTTTATTTTGGTCTTGTCAAAATCTGCTTTTACTATGATTGATTAGTTCGTTAAAAGTATATTCTTTTAAATTGTACAATATAATTTCTACGCTGTTTTTAAATTTTACACTCAAAAGAAGTCGATTAATATTCATTTGATGTTCTCACCAAACCTTTGTTACTGTAAATCAGGACAGCACTTTATAATAAATGATGTGGTAAACGAGGAAAGGGTTTTTAAACCATTACAATGGGAACATGGCAATTCGGGTGTTGCTCCGTCGATTGCCGTACTTCCGACCCCCTATCTAAGTATTTTATCTAACTAGCTTGAGGACCAGGGTTGGCAAAAACCCGGAAAAAACTAGTTTTTGCCGGGACACGTGGAAAAAACCGGTAAAAACCGGCAAAAACGGAAAAAACCGGCAAAAACTAAATTCATGGTTGCAAAGTGGTAAACTAGCGAGTTTTAAGTGCATTTTCGTGATGTTTGTTATTGTTATGTTAGAAAAATAACAATAGTATTGTCGCGTCAGTATTTGTACGGATAAGTCGGAATAGGCTTATTCTTAAGTGAGACGACAGTTGTATGGTACGTTTAAATATTCTTTATTCGGAATATGAACAAGGGGTCGCCGGAACCTAAGTCAGGGTTGCGGGGACGTTCTCTCGGATAGGGGCTGGACAACAAGGGTCTTATCCCTCTATCTGAGAGCGGAGAACTTAGACGAACTAGTAGGGGCTGGACACCAATGGTCTTATCCCTCTACTGTCGCCGAAGCGAATCTCTCGAATGCCCGTGCGAGGGGTCCTTTTATACCCGAGTGGCATGGGTGGCCCATAAACCAGGAGAGCTGGCCGGTTCGCACGGGCTTTCATGATCTTATCTTGGCTCCGTGGCCAATCTATACCTGACAGTTCTATAAATCAGGGATAAATTTACAAACCAAACTGAGATGATATTATTATTAGCATTTTTTTTTATTGGTGACGTTGGAGTTCAGTCCGGATTCTCCGCCGGAGAGCGGGAACGTCCGCCGCGTTAAAATTGTACTCACCACGTATGATGGTTAACCGCGCGAATTCACAACAAAAAATACCACTGTCAACACCATGCATTTGCCGCGGTAGTGGGGGCACAGTCCGATCGAAATTCTCAAAACACATATCAATAATACCCCGCAGTGATGTTTCGCGCTGGAAGAAGGCGAGAAGTTCTGCTAGAAGATTAAGATTCGGTGGAAATGAGTCCAAGTGTTGAAAGCGGTGGTGGTCAAGGTCGATGGCGACCAAGCTCCAATGGTTGAAACGGTTAATTGGGATAAGTAGTAATGAATAGCCGAAGAGGTCTTCCTCTTGGTCGACGAATGTTGAGGCTTTCGCGGCCCCTACCTTTTGCAAAGTGGTGTAGAAAAGGCAAGGGAAGATGAAGGTGGAACGGGATGCGGTGCGGTTGATGAGTGCAAGATATGCGTCGATGATGTCCGGGGTGAGGCAGTGATCACGAATATTGCGACAGGTGGTTGGACATATCGGTTCCAATACCGAGAGGTGAAGGTCCAAGCGAGACGTGGCAAATGATGTCATAGGGGAGAGTTGAGTAATCCGGGTATTACGTGCAACAGCCCGACGTTGCTGTTTGCGAATTAATTTGCTATAACGCATTAAAATGGTGAAGGGTAACCGTAGCGATCTGGTGAGAGACGGTGGCGTGTTGAGCGTCGGAGAGTTGAGGGACAAGTGTCAACTGGTGAAGTAAGACTAGGCCCGGATTGCACGAGATTTTTTCCAATGCTGGGTACCATTATGGGTACAATGGGATTGGTTCTGGTAATGGATGAAGGAGCGATCTGGTCCTGATGGAACGTAGTGGGCGCCTCTTCGGTGTTAAAAATATGGGTCACTGGGGTGTCGTGAAAGTGAACTTTCTTCTGAAAGGGTAGTCGGGGATGGTATGGTTTCAAACGTTCCGCCGAGACAATATCTTTCTTCTTGCCAGTAGAATCCACTACTTCAAAATTGTTGGGCGCTGTTTGGCGAATAATACTGTAGGGTCCGCTAAATTGGTGTAACAGCTTTTCTGAACGCCCGGGGACACGTCGGGGAGTGCGAAGAAAAACGAGGTCGCCTTCGCAGAAAGTCACTTCGCGGCGGCCTTTATCAAAGCGTTTTTTGTCTCTGTCTTGCGCTAGCGTTTGACGTTCGGCTGCCATGTTTCGAGCTCGTTGAGCATATACGATATTGTGTAGTCCGAAAGGGGTGTTAAGAGCCCTGGCCGGAAGGTCAAGGGCGGCGTCTAGGTTTAAATCGGCTTCGTATCCGTGTAAAAGATAGAATGGGGAATAGCCGGTAACACTGTGTATCGAAGTATTATATGCAAAAACAAGGTGGGGAAGGAATTGGTCCCAATCAGAGTGTTCTTCGGAGACATACTGAGACATCATATCGGCTAAGGTTTTATTGAATCGTTCGGTTTGACCGTTGGTACGTGGGTGGTAAGCGGTGGTGGTATTATGGTGTACTTTAAAAAGTCGTGTTAGTTCTTGGAGAAGGGCATTGACAAATTCTCGGCCCCTGTCAGTGATGAGCTCGCGGGGGGAGCCATACTTTAATAGTACGCCTTTCAAAAGAAAGGATGCTGCTTCCTCAGCGGTCCCACGAGGCGCCGCGGCGGCAACGACCATCTTTGTACAATAGTCGGTACATACGAAAATGTGTTTATTGCCAGAAGTGGAGTCGGGGAATGGGCCCAATTTATCTAATCCAATTCGTTCGAATGGCTTTGTAGTGGGGGGTATTGGTTGTAAAAACCCAGCCGGTCGGAATGGGTAGGTTTTCTGTTTGTTGCATGGAATGCAAGAACTGACATAGTTAACAACGTGTTTTAACATTTTCGGCCAAAAGAAGCGCTGTTTTACTCGCTCCCAGGTACGGCGAAAGCCTAAGTGGCCCGAGGCGGCGTCGTCGTGTAGTGCCTTTAAAATCAGGGAACGGATTTCTTTGGGAGCGACCATTACTAGCTTGAACCCTTCGTCAGTTTTTACTTGGCGATGGAGGAGATCTCCCATCAACTTGTAGGGCTTAGCTGCTTTCGCGACGATCTTCGTATTGTGTCCCCCAGGATTTTCTAAGTATTGGATAATAGGTCCGAAGAAAGGTTCTTCTCTTTGAAGTTTAGCGATATCGAAGGCTCGAAGTTGGTTCATTGTGTTGGCTTGATTGACGGCAGCTATTAGGAGGGGTATCTCTTCTTGGGGGGCCCCACTAAAAGGGGCTCGCGATAGGGCATCGGCGTCCTTGTGTATCCTTCCATTTTTATGGGTTATAACGGAGTCAAATTCTTGTAATTGAAGCGCCCACCTGGCCAATCTTCCATTAGGGTTACGAACGGATTTCAACCAGCATAAGGCGTGGTGATCCGTGACAACTTTGAAGGGTCGTCCATAAAGGTACGGCCGGAATTTTTGCGTCCCATATACTATTGCCAAACATTCCCGTTCGGTGGGACTGTAATTTTGCTCTGCTTTATTTAAAAGACGACTAGCGTAGCCGATGACATGCTCCTTCCCCAGACGTCGTTGTTTAAGGATTGCTCCAATCCCATAGGCGGAAGCGTCGGTGTGGAGTTCGAACTGATCTTCAAAAATCGGATGAGCCAGGATAGGTGATGATGTTAGTTTTTCCCGAAGTGTGTTGAATGCTGTTTCCACCTCGGAGGTCCATTCAAATGGCGCATTTTTAATGGTGAGGTCCGACAGGGGCTTGGCTATGGACGAAAAGCCTTTTATAAACCTTCGGTAATAGCCGGCGAGGCCCAAAAAGCGTTGGACTGCCTTGACGTTTTCTGGACGTGGGAAATGAGCCACGGCATCTATCAAATGAGGGTCGGGGTAGACCCCGTCGCCGTCAATAACGTGGCCAAGGTATTTAATACGAGTTTGGGCAAAAGAGCACTTTTCCGGCTTTATTTTCAAGCCAGTTTCTTCGAGGCGCTTCAAGACTGCTTCTAGATGTATGAGGTGTTCGTCGAAGGAGCGGGAGAAAATTATAATGTCGTCGAGATATGCAAGCGCGACTTGCCACATCAGGGACCCAAGAACCTTGTGCATTAGGCGCTGGAAGGTGCCAGGGGAATTACATAGGCCCATGCCTAGGACATTAAACTCGTACTGGCCGTCGGGTGTAACAAAGGCTGTTTTTTCCTTATCTTCCTCATGGAGTTCGACTTGGAAATATCCTTGTGCTAAGTCTAGGGTAGTAAAAAGTGATGAACCCGATAGGCGGTCCAAGGTGTCGTCTATTCTGGGAATCGGATGCACGTCCTTTTTTGTGACGGCGTTTAGTTTGCGCCAGTCTACGCAGAAACGTAGGGTTCCGTCTTTTTTCTTGACCATGATTACCGGCGCGGCCCAAGGCGAGCAGGATTCTCGGATGATATTGCCCTCGAGCATTTTGTCGACTTCTTTCTTAATGGTCTCCCTTTCGGCGTATGATTTGCGATAAGGTTGACACCTAACCGGTGCTGCTGTTCCTGTGTTAATGCGATGCGGTACGAGTGATGTGCGACCAAGGTCAGTGCTGTGTCTTGAAAATATCTTTGGATATTTACGTAGCATAGTTCTTAATGTGTTTGTCTCTTGATGGGTTAGTTGGGTTCCGATATGGAGGTCGTCGGGTAGGGTTTCGCTTGATGAGATATCATTTTCCAGATAGTTGAGGTCTGTGACACGGTATCCATTTCCCACCAGGGTATCGGCTTTTAGACTTATCGTCTGCTTGGTGGGGTTTGCTACCCGTAAGAATCCTTGGCCTTTGTGAAATTCCGTAAGAGTTTTGCAAGGAAGCAGACCGTGTTGTTGGGCTACTCTATCGGCCCCCTCGATGAGAAGGGTGGCCTCGTTTTCGGAACACGTGACTCTCAAGATGGCCTCTGATGTAGGTGGAATGGAGAGATCATTTAGGATACGAATTTTAATTGGTTCGTCAGAGTCCGATGGGTGATCAAAGGTGAGGGTCTCGTTTTCAATGGATACTAGTGATGACCCAAAGTCAATCACGACCCGGTTCGTGGAACAGAAGTCCAATCCAAGTAGTAAGTCGTACGTGAAATCATTAATAACAAAAGCATCGATGTTGTGCTTCTTTTTCCCGAGTTGAATGCAGGTATTGACTTTTCCGACAGGTTTTATGCCGTCACCGTTAGCAACTCTGAAGACTATGTTTTCGGCTGGCGTTATTCTTAAGTCTAGCCCCCGGGCGGTTTGTTGACTGATAATGTTTTTGATGCTCCCGGTATCTAAAACAACGTTTAGTTGGTTATCGGATCCATCTATACAGCCTTTGATCTGTACTAGTTTTTGTTCGGACTGGAGAAGAAGGGGTTGCTCTAAAGGTGTGGCCGGAGGGGTCCGGTTTTGTTTGCGTTGGAAGGGAGGGGGGTGCTCTATAGGCGATGACGGTGAGGTATGGTTTTGTTTGCGTTGGAAGAGAAGGGGGTGCTCTATAGGCGATGACGGTGGGGTATCCCCTATCTCCACCGTCGGTTGTCGTTTCCCGAATTTCGTGAATTGCTGTTAAATTGGTCTCGATTGTTATTGAATCTTTGCTCGGCCGGTCTATGTGGAGAATCTGATCGTCGCGTCGTCGGGTAGGGGGAGGTAGGTCGTCCCTGGGGAAAGTAAGGAGAAGGACTGCGACCTCTAGATGGTGTTGAATCCCTCCTTGAGGGCTCTCTGTTATTGTTCAGGTAGGGTGATGGACTTCGTCCTCTAAAGTTTGGGGGACCGTCCCTAAAACCACGTTGTGAGTTGCTAGAGGCATCAGGAGTGTTTTGTTCATGTACTGGGCGAGAAGGAAGATGGGTACGGCAGTAGGAGGTTAGATTGTCGGTACGAGTGCATAGGGAACATCGATTGCTATGATGTATGTGACCTAAGTCGGACCGGAGGTGGCGATTTTCTTCCCTCATTCGGCGGTTATCCTCTCGTATTTCGCTGTTTTCCTCTTTGAGGAGACGATTTTCGTCTTTTAAGCTCCGTAGTTCCTTTTTTAGTTTGGAGAGTTCCTCGTCCTCGGGGGCTTGATAGAGGCAGGGTGTAGTAGCTGCGGGTGTAGCTGGGACGGAGTTACCGGCCAAAGCCGTTGCCAAAACATCCATGATGCGGCTTTCGGAGAAAGTGAAGGTTGACTCCGTGGTAGAAAGGAGTTGGATGTTCGATAGGAAATCTTTTGTAGTGCTAGGGTTCATAAGGACGATTTTTTCCCGTAGCTGCGGTAGTAGGCCCCTGAATAAATGATGAACTTTTTCTACTTCAGGCATTGAGGGGTTGACGCGGGAGCATAAGTCCGTGACGTTTCGGAAATAAGTTACCGGTGATTCACCGGGTTGTTGCTTGCGGGATAGTAATTCATTGAAAGTGGCTATTGAATTTCGGCCAAATTCTGATATCAGTTCAGCTTCCCATTCTACCCAAGTAGGGGTAACTTGAGCGGCGTCGTTTTGTCGGATTTTCGACGAAAACCAATTGATCGCCTTGCCTTCAAGGACCGTGGGCAGGCTGGATATGCGGCTATGGTCGGCCTGTATCACTTTCTTAAAAACCGTTAGCCAGTCGCACACGTCCTGGGAGTCTGGGTTGAATCGAGGAGCGTCTCGCGCTATATTAACGGCTTGAATCGCAGCGGCTACGGCAGCGGCGATTTGGTCGGGAGTAGCGGCCATATTTGTTTGGAAGCAAGTGGTTCGGTTTCTCGGTGCAGAAATACCTCGTCGGGTGACGGGAAGAAGACTCGAAAACTCGGGTTCGAGATTTTTATGTCGGCGGGAAAATCTTTTTTCCGACGTCTCGGCAGTTCTGGCGGAGCTTGGCCCGTATGGTTCGTCGACGGGATCGGCTAAATCAGCTGCGTTATAGTCGAACGGAAATCGAGGGGGAGAAATACTTTCTTCGGGTGAGCCGTAGATTTCGGTATCGGAAGACTCTGGGTCGCTCATACGCAGTATATCTATTGGATGTACGGACAAATCGTGCCCCGCGCCTCCACCACTTTGTCGCGTCAGTATTTGTACGGATAAGTCGGAATAGGCTTATTCTTAAGTGAGACGACAGTTGTATGGTACGTTTAAATATTCTTTATTCGGAATATGAACAAGGGGTCGCCGGAACCTAAGTCAGGGTTGCGGGGACGTTCTCTCGGATAGGGGCTGGACAACAAGGGTCTTATCCCTCTATCTGAGAGCGGAGAACTTAGACGAACTAGTAGGGGCTGGACACCAATGGTCTTATCCCTCTACTGTCGCCGAAGCGAATCTCTCGAATGCCCGTGCGAGGGGTCCTTTTATACCCGAGTGGCATGGGTGGCCCATAAACCAGGAGAGCTGGCCGGTTCGCACGGGCTTTCATGATCTTATCTTGGCTCCGTGGCCAATCTATACCTGACAGTATTTTTAATTTTTAAATTTGAGGTGGTTATTACTCTATTAAATTTTTAGTATTCAAATCTGCCAGGTTTTTCGCGAATATTTAACGAATAATTAGTCAAATACTTTACATAGCAACTGGAAAAAACCGCGGAAAAAATGGTTTTTGCCACCGGTTTTAACCTGGTTTAAACCGCGCGGTAAAAACCGCGGAAAAATTTGTTTTTGCCACCCGGTTTTTACCAGGTAAAATCCGCGGTTTTTTCCACCCCTGGCAAAAACTTGCCAACCCTGTTGAGGACGCATGACGTCTTGCTGTCAAGTTCCTATAAAATAAATGTTGCAATTGTGGCTTGGTTAATTGAAGATATTGTTACGAAACGGATAAAGATTTGTGTAACATTGAAGTAAGGTTAGATAAACGTAAAACCATTGTATGAATATTTAGTTGTTTTAAGGTTAAGTGAAGGAATGGTAAGAGAAGAAAATTGATGGTTATGGATCGATGTTAATTATCATATTGAAGAAATAGTTAAGAAAATACTGTTGTCCATATAGGCCTATTTATTTTATTTCGATAACAATCTTTTCGGCTTTTAACTGTACGCACATCCAATAAATACGCTCCTTGCCTTGATTGACTCTTGTTAATATAACCCTCTTTTAATTATCCGCTTTTGAATATTTAATTTCGTTATATGTCGCCCACTCGCACTGCAATTTTGATTTCCATTTATATTCAGAATGGAATTGGGCATGGACTTAGCAATACTGAAGGACCTATGGCAGCCCATAGAGCCCCATACTAAGCGACTAAACAACCAACGTTAAGCTTACTTCCCCCTTTTCAGCCCCAAAATGGGCGGGGGGGGTTTAAAAATACTGAGTCAAATGCCGGAAAAAGTTAGCGTCATCTAGACAAAGTAAGACGTTAGCTGCTTCCCTCTCTAGAACGTTGATTCCCCCATATGCCCCCCACTATCCGGTTTGCTACTATCTGCCGCTAGAAGGCGAATTAACAAGTATTTTTCAACTTTCTCCCTCTGCCATCCGTCCTTCAGTATTATTTGTCCATGAATTGGGCGTCCTCTTTGAATAATTAATAGATTTTATACTAAAAGCCTTATTTCAAGGAGTAGCAAGTTCTTTTTCAAGTTGAATGTGCTCTAGTCATAAAACTTACTGCTTCTCTGCTCTTCTTTAAAATTTATACGAGCTGGTGTTACATGGAAAACGTGCCAATTTTTCGCAGTTGAGAATAAAGGCCGGTGTTAAGGGTAAAAATTGAGAACATTTTTTAGCCTGCAACACACGTTTTTGAAAACTAGTCTTTATGTAAATGGAAAGTATCTATATCCTTAAGCCATATTTTTGTCTTGTTCAGCACGACTCCGTAAATGTGACAGCGTTCTCTGGGTGTGGTCTAAAACGTCTCGTTTCTCTCACTGTCAAATTATTTAGTTCTTCTTTTCGAAGTACAGCCCAGGACACGTAAATGAGAACTTTCATAATTTCTCTAGGAGTCTAGGTTTTTGTTATTTTCATTTTGTTTCAATATCATTAGTAAGCCGAACGCGTCAAATCCGGAAACACTATTTTTACCTAATCTCGGATATTACATTATTTTTAATGGCGTTGCTGCTAATGGCCACGTTCTCTACGTGTTCAAATAAGCTTTTTCCCCTTCTCTTTAAAAACGAATTTAAATCTTACTTGTAATACGTACTCAAATTTTATGGGTCTGTTGATTGGTAGCCATAAGTCAGGAGCCAATAAGAACTTGTCCATGAAATAATTTTGATTCCAAGGAAAACATTAACATTAACAAAAATAGGCCAAGCTAGGCCTCACATCGTAGCATCTCTAGCAAAGTCTGTAATTTTCTTCTCATTTTCCTTGAGAGGCAACGTTAATCACGTGGTTGTCCCCAAAACGCTCTTTTTATTGTACTCTCACTTCCTATGTCGTAACAAGCATCTTGTAATGGAAAGATAGGTCAATAAGTAAACGCATCAATTCTTGGCATTTCTTGCAAATTTAAGGCTCCATTGCTCTATTCTTATGAAATTACAATCCTCGTGTTTTTCCGATTGAATTGTCATTGTAAGGGCTTCCTATAAAGTTTAAGCTCATTGTTATTTGGAAACCCAGTTCCATTCTGGGTTAAATCCTTCGCTTTGCCATATTGTAAAAAGACGCTTGTCGAACAATTGCTTTAAAGATTCGCTCAAAAGATAGTCGAATATTTAAATTGGGCTTAGGCCAAGGAGGGTTCGAGCTACCTGACGCATTATTGGCAAGCGGAGGCGGATGTTTAGACCGTCGTGAAGGCCGAGGTTTAACAGCCCCGCGTTCTATTTTATATAGCTAGAAAGTAGAAAATATTTTCCATATTTCTCTTTTTGGACGGAGTTTCCGGGAGTTCGTCGTCGGCGGCTTTTCGAATCGATGAGGTAAAGAGCTGACTGAACGGAAAAACCAATTCCGAACTCACCATTTTTGCCGATAAAAGAAATAAAAAAAAGTCGAAACTCTCACATTTATCTGGTCTTCTTCCAATCGCAACCACCAAAAGTTTTTCTTTCAAACTGCGCCCTCTACGTTTAAAGGACAAGTTATAAAATTGATATATAGATGTATAAACGCTAGTTTTCCCTTGGAACTGACCTCATTCACTAGTCGCGTGATATTACTTTTTCATTTGTTAAAGTACACGAAATAAAGAAATTCTTACTACTAGACTTATAAATGGGTATCTCGAAAAATGGTGGTGTACTCTTGAAATACATTTGGTCCCATGGACGCTTTTGAGTGGAAAATTTGCTGTCCAAGCAATCATTTTCGAGTTATGTTTTTAGTGTTTTATGGATGGCCTATTAAAATGAAGTAAGAAACTAGGGCTCACGTTCAATGCCAGTTGTTAAAGGTCTCAATTTCAAAATTCGAAAACAAATGTTTAACGAATATTTAAAGGGAATGTGAAATTACAGTTTCATACCAAATATCAAGTTTCAAAATATCAAGTTTTTAATATAATTGAACCAAAGTTTTAAAATTCATTGAAAATTCACGAAAATTTAGTTTCGATATATCAATAGTTTTGTCTTGTCGAGCTTGTTCGCACGTTTGATGACATCACTATGACGCGAGGAAAAAAACCGCGTGAAATCTATACGCGTCTCGAGCTTCTCGCCAGTGTAAACTCTGGGTCTGATAGCGGAGAGAGTGGCACCATCTCACGTGAAAAAATATATCTGTGACGTCAGCCTACTGGAAACGTTTTAGCCTTTCATAAAAACTGGATTTCAAATAATTTCATATGAAGCATTTTAAAATAACCAGAAATCGGAGAATTAAAAGCTTGATCTTTTTGAAATCACAGAAATTAATTCTATCTGTGTTATATAAATCGGAGGTTTTTCAAACGAAGCTTCTCATTCCCTTTAATTGAATTTACGATATTCTAATTACCCGAATGCCTCGAAAGCTGAATTGGATATTTTTTGACAAGAGAAATTTGAAAAGATAAGATAAAAGTAAATACGGTAACAGGGTCAGGAAGTGCGTACATACGATTATTTTGCTACATCTGGTAATACAAACTCCATGTAAAAGTAATTCTATTCAAGAATTTTTTTTCTTTACCACAATTTATTTAAATTTTTCCCCGGTTCAAATTTCATTGTGATTGAAGTTGAATCTGGGAGTTGTGATTCTGTGCCTTTTTAGGGTTTTTACTTTTCATCAATAAAGGAGCATTAATGTAGTGAGCGGGTTATGATGGTAGTTGATGAAGGAACCATTCCGTTACGCTATGTCGATATTTTCTTTAGAACGATTATTTTACCAAAGTTATAACTCTTGCCTGCCCCTCCACTACTCCCGCTCAATCGCCCATTTTTCTAAAAGGCTACTGTTAACCCGCTTTTCTGACTTTCGATCCAACTAAAGTGCGTTCCAATTTCCTCGCAAGCCCGAAAGTCGCTTTTCAAGTTACCAAATCATAATAGGTATGTTTTTAAACGAAAGGCTTGTAATGTTAAACCCCATAGAGATTTTGATCACATTTGGGATCGAATAGAATTATAATATCACCATTGTGCCATCTACTGATAATTTTAGAAATTAGAACACATATTTTACCTATGGAGGATGCGAGGATCTCCGGAAACGTGACGTTAATATTGGTAGTCCAAATTGTTTAGCATGAGCTGACGACTTCCAATAGGGTTGCCAAAACTGAGGTAGGATATTGGACGGTGTGACGTCATGAGAAAGTTCGTAGTAGCAGACTAAAAGGGTTCTGGGACTGAACTACAGCGGGGTGATTCTATTGGCGATTTTGAGTCAAAAATATTCTGACACCATTTTGGCGTACGGGTTATCTTTTTCAAGTTGTGATGCGGATGACACCTTAATTAAATTAGCATTGTTTTTAAGTTAAATACCTGCAGGAAGGCATTAATTTGACTACTCCCTCACTCCAACCCACCTACATTTAAACACTGATCACTTTCGGTTACTAAAAGTGACTTTTTTAAAATTCGGTTAACTACTGAATGTCACTTTTTTCGAATTCGGTTACTAAAAGTAACTTTCATCGAATTCGGTTACTAAAAGTCACTTTTATAAAATTCGGGTACTAAAAGTCACTTTCTTCAAATTCGATTAAACAAAGTCGCTTTTCCAAAATCTAGTTACTATTTGACTTTTTGACACTTTTTTTTTGGATTTTTGAGTCTTTCGGTGTTATTTATCTTCTTGACTACAACGTTAAACGTAATATATTTGACTTACGACGGTTTAACCGCAAAATTAGCGAGATCACAGTCGATCAAACCCCAAAAACGTGTCGCTCGCTTCGCTCGCTCAGCAAATGTTTAACTTAATATTTAAAATCAATCCCATTCAAATGAATTTTTTCTTTTTGGTTTAAAACGACATCAACTGCTTTGAATTCTGAGCTGTGCTCCAAAATGGTTTAATTGAATTTCACCGTTGACCTTTTATGAGGTGACCTTTCCTTTGACTGGAAATACCTACACCAATACGACACCGACCTTAAAAAGTAATTTTATTACAGAAAGTAATTATGAAAATCGGTCATCTTTGAAAACATTTAATTTCAAGTTGCCCTTTTCTTAGCTTAATTTGCCCCTGTTTAGTCTCTTTTTCTTACTATTTTTAAATTAATTAGTCACTTATTCAACTAAAATTGAGCGTATACAAAATTCATAAGAATCGGCTTGCACGTGCATGCAGTGAGAATTGTATTGGCTTAACTCTCTGTTTAACCATCCTTCGAAGATCGTTGGTAGATTTTCAAGGTGATGGCGTGTTGCAAATAACTTTCTTAGTGCTTGCTAAAGCGTAACGTTCCTGAAAAACTATTGTTCAGCGTCCCATGTAAAAGAATTTGACGTTTAGTTGTGCAATGGTTATCAGTCGATTGAGCCGGTATTTTGCACGCATAAACACACTTATGGTTTTATTTACATAGATAACCAAATGGTAACGTCTTTTAAGTCATTGAAAAAACCTCCTAGAAGTTAAAAAGTACTTTAATTCAAAAGCCATCAATTATTTTGGAATAGAAACGAGAAAAGGCGATTCACTTGCTCAATCACAATTGATAAATTAGTAACATAGACAAGGCGTTGGTATACGCAATGTTAAATCTGATAGGTAATATCAGGAATGTATGGAGGGGTTGGAATGGCTAAGGTCAAATCCTAATCGGCGTGAAATGATCTTGGAAACAACTGGCGTGGCTTAATTTACGCTAGTGACGCCATAGCCTGACGTAAAAATCGTATTTACCACTTAAATTATTTTCATTCATTCATTGGCTGCCAAAAAAACTTGTTTGCTATAATTCAGCACCCTCTACCGTAGGTCCTCTGCCTAAGCTGAGAGAATCGATTATGAACGCGAACGGCGGCGAATCAGCGCATTTAACTTTAAAAAATCGAAAAGGTCACTTCTGCCATGCCTTTTTTAACGAGTCATGACATTTTTCGCCTTCGGTTACAGCTAAACAGACGTAGGGGGAGGAGCTACACTTCGAAAAAATGGACTCGCCTTATGTTTCCACCACCAAGGGTACAACGAGAGCCCCCTTAGCCATTCCAGCCCCTCCATACATTCCTGGTAAAATAAAAGTACATACACTGAACAAGGCAATAGAAGAATTTTAGTGGAGTATACATTTCAAAGGGAGCATTCGAGACACATTTAGAGTTTGACACCCGTTATCAAGTTACTGGAGAAAGGGAATCTTCACCAAACATATTGTACTGTACAGCTTCCAAAATAAGCTCTAAGAGTCTTGCACCAGGAAAAGTTTTAAATTTCCACACATTGGCAAAAGTCAGAAGCTTCTACCGGTGAGTCAGTCGTGGCGTTGTATTCCTTATTAGTGTTTTAATGTTTACCGTAACTGTTTCTTAGTGACTCGATTTTGCTAGATCGTCATCTAGCCTTAATGTGAAGCGTAGAAGTCGAGAACTATAAAGGCAGCTTTCAGCGTTCAAAATAACAGATACTAATAGAGCTATCGTTTGAAGTCTCTACTTCCCAGTGATTTGATGTTTATTTATAAGTTACTGCAAACATATATATGTTTAACTCAGAGAATGATGGTTATTCCATTCTTTGGGTTAGCAGTAGTCATATGGATTTAAGAGAGTGGATATTTATCAGAATAACAGCTGTCAACCGGGTTAACATTGTGCCCGAACAAACCACGCAATTGTTATTGTCAATCTAGAAAAAAAAATAGAAACAAAAATGACTAACTTTTAAAAAGTGGACCGAAACCTAAATATAATCTGATAAACCTTACCAGGAATGCATGGAGGGGCTGGAATGGCTAAGGGGGCTCTCGTTGTATACCCTTGATGGTGGAAACATAAGGCGAGTCTTTTTTAATTTTTTTTTTTTTAGAAGTGTAGCTCCTCCCCCTACGTCTGTTTAGCTGTCTACCGAATGCGAAAAATATCATGAGTCGTTAAAAAAGGCATGGCAAAAGTGACCTTTTAGATTTTTTAAAGTTAAATGCGCTGATTCGCCGCCGTTCGCGTTCATATTCGATTCTCTCAGCCTAGGCTAGAGGGTGGAGAATTATAGCAAACAAGTTTTTTTGGCAGCCAATGAATGAATGGAAATAATTTAAGTGGTAAATACGATTTTTACGTCAGGCTATGACGTCACTAGCGTAAATTAAGCCACGCCAGTTCTTTCCAAGATCATTTCACGCCGATTAGGATTTTACCTTAGGCATTCCAACCCCTCCATACATTCCTGTTGCTATATACAGTTTGCGGATGACTGAGAGTTCAAGAAATTCTTTCATCAAACGTGCTGGTGAGAAAATGAGCAATTCATTATTCTTTGCATATTTTTGTGAATGCCACGTATTTAGCTTTGCTACGTTTTATGCCGGTTTCGTCGTAAACGATTTCTTTATCCGTCTATGAGATCTTCTTTGGAAGGACACGGTGCTCTTGTCAGTATTGAATAAGTAGCTAGTAGCGTTTTAGAAAGTAAATGTGATAGGAGTACAAACCGCTCCAAAGAGAGGCACGTTTCGGTTTTATAAATTTGTCTGGGAATAGCTCGTGCGATTTACTCTGAACTTATTGGGATTTTTCTTTCGAACTTCTCGTGATTTCTCCAAGTTAAATTCTAAAATTTAACCTTCATTGTGTTACCGGAAGACATAGTTAATCTGATTTACGCGTATTCGAAAAGGATATATTTTCATTTCAGTTTAACCAGGAATGTATGGAGGGGTTGGAATGCCTAAGGTAAAATCCTAATCGGCTTGAAATGATCTTGGAAAGAACTGGCGTGGCTTTATTTACGCTAGTGACGTCATAGCCTGACGTAAAAATCGTATTTACCACTTAAATTATTTCCATTCATTCATTGGCTGCCAAAAAAACTTGTTTACTATAATTCTCCACCCTCTAGCCTAGACTGAGAGAATCGAATATGAACGCGAACGGCGGCGAATCAGCGCATTTAACTTTAAACAAGTCGGGAAACCAAAATATTACCTCTCCGTGTCGAGAAGATTATATAACCTTAAGTATCCAATGAAAACGTCGACCTTTTGCCCTCATCCTTTCCCGCGCTTTGCGCTTCCGCATTTCATCCTTACTCTCAACATTATCTTCCTCCATTTTACATATAAAAATCAAATACTCACAAAAAGAAGTGGCAAAAACCTGCTGGCTCTTTACAACCACTTAATTTGACTTAATATCCAATTTCCAACAACAATAATATACCGGTAGTTTAATTGACAACCTACTAGCATCGAAATTCTCATAAGGAATGGCTCCGGCGGATAAAAAACGGCAATTTTCAACTAGGTGGGCGTTATCTCATAAGATTTGAAAAATATCATTTGTCTTTTTTACCAATGCCTAACCGTTTGGATTTTTTAAAGCAGTCTTAGCACCAAAAAATATTTTTGAATGAGGATAAAAAAGGTCTGTCCTCTCGTAATTTTTTAAGCTTTTATCATGATTACTCTATACAACAGTAACAAGGAGTATAAACGCATTAGTGGAAGCAGTATTTTTTTCCCAAAACAATCTCGCTTATGTTTATGCAATGAATGAAATATATCACAATGCACGGGCCTTGATAGATATAGGAGGCAATGAAGGAAATATATCGCATGCACGGGCCTTGGTAGATATAGGAGGCAATGATAATCTCTCTCTTTGCACGAGAGGTTTATCTTTAATATTTAAATAAATATAATTATTTTTAATTATTTTAATCTTCAATAATTAACATTAATAATAGTTAAATCGTTTAAAATAAAGTTATACTTATTATCTTCTCAAACTTTGCTAATATTGACGTTTAAAGTGAAGGGTACCCCTCTTCCCGCTTTCTTCAAATTTTGGGGTATATATACGATTCGTTTCCATTATAATAGTAAGGAAAAACCGCAAATGCGAAAACCTTTGGTAGCGATCCTACCTTAGGGAGGCTAGACGTTTCTCGTAACCCTAGCTGATCGCCGCGTATATCCTAAAACCAAACGATGATAATGGAGTAGAAGCCAATGATACAGATTGGTGTCTATGTGGAATAGATGGAAGACCAGTGGATGGTGGTGTTAGAAGGCAGTGTAAGTGCAGACGGGTGTCAATGTGGGATTGACAAAGAACAGAAGATGGTGGTGATTAGAAGCCAGTATGTACAGACTGGTGTCCACGTGGAATGGACGAAGACCAGAAGATGGTGGTGATTAGCAGCCAGTAAGAACAGACTAGTGTCCGTGTGGTATGGACAAAGACCAGAAGATTGGTGGTGTGAGAACTCAAGTAGAGGAGCCATTTCCGTGACTGTGAAAGCAGTTCGGAAATGGCGAACACGTTTGCTCCGATACGCAAACTGCGAACGCGGTCACGTGGGTGTAACAACGGACAGACAGACACACACACAGACAGACAGACAGACAGACACACAGACAGACACGGCCGTTACAGAACCTCTCCTGGAGTACGTCACACGGAGAGGTAAAAATCTAAAAGGTCACTTTTGCCATGCCTTTTTTAACGACTCATGATATTTTTCGCATTCGGTAGACAGCTAAACAGACGTAGGGGGAGGAGCTACACTTCTAAAAAAAGAAAAAAATTAAAAAAGACTCGCCTTATGTTTCCACCATCAAGGGTATACAACGAGAGCCCCCTTAGCCATTCCAGCCCCTCCATGCATTCCTGGTTTAACCAGAGGATTTTTTTTTTGCAAATTTTTTTTGGACTTGAACAAAATCTTATTCTGTTCAAACCCTGCAATTTTGAACATTGTATTTAATTATCGCCATTAGGTTGAACCATTACTAAAAAATCCACTAACTTTTCAAACGCCTATAGATTTCTTTCGTTAATCTTAGCGTTGAAGCATGGAACTAACTAACGCTAGGCAGTTCCATGGTTGAAGTTACTGTAGTTTAAACTTGAAACGATTATCTGTTAAGAAATGTTTACTTCACCCCGGGAGGCATGCTTCCTTTTTCTTTGTTCACTTTAGGGGACGAAGCAAGTCTCGATTCGTTATTGATTTTGTCGGTGGGCGATCGATCGGAAGCGATGAAAGGCTTCTCCATCTCGTGTCCAGCTCATTGTAATCCCGGTGGTGCGAGGGAGTGAGCCAACAATAAAACAAGACCGTTAATCAACTCATGTTTGGTGAACTAGACAAGCTTTTAGAAAGAGTTCTCGTACAACACCATCCAGTCATGCTATGGGTCACTCCGTCATATGAGCTGGAAGCCAAGCTTTGTTAACAACCCAAAGCGCGCACGGCTTTTGTTTTATGAATTTTTACGCTCCGAACAGTCGTTATCTCGTTTTGGGTTTAAATAATCCGATATGATAAGAGAACAGAAGCATTCTTTTACCATGTCTCTCTAACCACGCTTTTAACCTCAACAAGACACATGTCAAACCATTACTTTGTAGGAGCCAGATTGCTGTAGAAATTAGAAATAGCTAGGACGAAAGCAACAAAAAGTGAGGCAACGTAAGGTTCTCATTTCCTCTGAGCCTGAATGCAAAGTAAGGCTGTGAGGAAAATCTCGGAAGTTACGTTCTATGTTATTTATGTCGGTTCCAGGGTTGGCAAAAATTGAGTTTTTTTTAAAAAAAAACAAAAGTTGTGTTTTTTATTGTTTAAAACACGATTTGTTGTTTTAAACTGTTTTTTAAACAAGTAGAAAAAAACAGTAAAAAACACAAAAAAAAACCTAGTTTTAAACATGTTTAAAATCACTCTTGCAGATCTAATAGTCAAATATATTATACATCGCGGCTCTCCATTTAAGCCACTACTCCCGCTAGCGCAAGGCGCTTATTTTCACAGCCTGCTTGATTAAACAAAATGGTCTTGGTTTGGACCAAGACAGAAAAAACAAACGATGAGAGTGACGTTTGTCAATTGACTGAAGATCCGACATTGCGATTTTTCTTTATTTATATTAATTTATTCCTTAATCACAATTTAATTCAATCAACTTATTTAATTGTTAATCGATTTATTCCCTCCAAATTAATTGAAAAATAACATATTTGAGCTTTTTCAAGAACAAATTAGATTTTCCGAAATTATTTTGTGATATTAATTATTTTGAAGGGAGTGCGTGTTAAGCGACCAATACAGAATATGTGAAATATTCTACTGACTGTTTAAAAAGAGCAAGAGCTCCTTAAATTTAGAATTTCAAGGTGTAAGAAATTGTCCGTGTGGAATTAGAACCAGGGACCACTTGAACCCAAAGCGAGTATCATACAGCTTGACCAACAGACCACGAAAACGTATTGAGAAAAAAAACACGAAAAGACGAAATCAAGAGCTCCTAAAATTTAGAATTTGAAGGTGTAAGAAAGGGTCCTTGCCAGGGTTGGCAAAAATGTGGTAAAAAAAGTTGTGTTTTTATTGTTTAAAACACGATTTAAAATTAGATTTTCCGGAAACATTTTATCATGAAATTAATTATTTAAAAGGGGTACGTGTTGAGGGATCTATTTTGAATATTTGAAATGTTCTACTGACTGTTTAAAAAGAGCAAGAGATCTTTTCAAAACGAAAATGTAATTTTTAATAGCGCATACAAAATGAGGGTGATGGGTAAAATTGTTCATTTAACCCCAAATGTCCAAATGCTTGATTTCTTTCGTGGCCACTATTAAGGAATTTTCGCTTCTATACTGCAGAGTTTCTTGGTCAGAACTCATACATTTGAAACTTCACCACCGCTTTCTACTTTGTAGGCGCTTCATGTTTTCCGTTTACGCATTAAGCGTATTAATTTTAGCACTGTCAAGGGCCTGGCTTTAAATATTACGCGTAATCACTTTAGAACAGTAAAATGTACCAACAGTGTAGAAAAACGTTGTTCCTTTACCTTAGGTAGACGACAAAATAAGTTATTCTTAATCAAATTATTTAATATCAGTCTTCAATACAGATTGGTAACGGATAAATCAACTGGAAGGGTTTCCAAACAATTAAACACTCATATGAAACAGTCAAATTATTGCAAGGTTTTGACTGAAGCTTATTATTTCTATTATTATTCTATTATTTTCGCTCATTTTCAAACAAAACGAGTTTAAAATATTCGAAATTCCTCACCATAAAAAACATGTTTTAAACTGTTTGTTTAAAACGTTTTAAACAAATTAATGTTTTTTTTTCATGGCTGTTTAAAACAAGTTTTAAACCAAAGTTTAAAACAATTTGTTTAAAACTTGCCAACCCTGGACTCGGTTCGGTGCACTTTTCGTTGTTTTAATGCTGATAAAACGTCCAACATGATGACGAGATAAAATACAAAAATATCGCGCATTGCTAATCAAACCAAAACAGAACTTGTAGAAAGGTTACAAGATTTTTATCTTATTAACGTTTAACTTTAAAATTGGTTAAGAATATTTTCTAAAACTTAAAAACTCGGTGAATAGCCTTACTAAAAATGTAAGTGATATATGCTTCTACGTCGTAACTAGGTCGAAAATGAGACAATTGCTAGCTAGGTCTTTATCTGGCTTTCTTTTTAAAATGATTCCAATTAAGAAACATCGCTTTTACCATGTTTTGTTCTCTTTGTGGAAGTCTGAATTTTGGTATGGGTAACAAATATAGTCACCACCTTCAATTTCCTTAATTTGCTTAAGTACATCCAGTGCTTATCAATAAAAGTCCTGACTGACTGATAAGCTGAAAAAATTTTTCTTGAACGTTACTCTCACGTAGATCCCAAGAAAGATTTTCCAGTCCGCCTTCATCTTGGACAAATGGTGGCCAGAAATATAAACTATACCTTCCTTACATTTCAGTCAATTTTTATTATTTAGTAAAATGGCTTGGTAACTAACCCAGAGATGAGCTTTTTGGGTTTTGGAGTTGAATAGGCCTACGAGCATGTACTAAAATGACGCCTTGAAAGCTAACAAAAGTTCCCCTACTAGCAACGCCTGGTCCCATTTCATAGCATTTCTGTTAGTTACAATGCAAAACTCAAATTTTGTATCTGAAAAAATAACCACTAAACATTCAGAAGTTGCATCAAGCAATTAAGTCTAGTTTATAATTATCATCTGCCATAGAATGGCGTAAGCATCTGTTCGTTCTACAACCATAAGCATAATAAACCCAGGTTGAAGCTTCTTAGGTGAAACCGTGCACCAATGGGAAATCTATCGTAAAAGCGATCTGGTCTACACAATGACTGCGGCAGGGGTTAGGTCAATGGGGGTGTTAGGCTTGTAGAGCAATCTCTGGTAGTCAGTTGGGGTACTTTGTTTGGAAAACAATGATCGAGGGTAGAAGAGAAGTGCCGATGGTACGCAGCACGCGCTACTAGTTGAGATAGCTAATGGCGTACGAGCGGGGTGGACATCCACTGGGAACCCACACCGTGGGGATCGATCTAGCAATGCTAAAAGGGGACTGTTGTGTGCCCGTCACAACACTACACTGCCAAAGGAACATCCCAGACTCATACGTCTTCCTTGGATGTCCTCGCCGTCTATGCTGCTCCTTTTAACAGACGCTGCCTAAAAGGACATTGATAGGTTCAACGTTTACCTTGGGGAGTAGCCAGTCAGAGAGTTAAATGGTCAGACCATCTTGCAACACGTAGACCCGAAATCGAGATTTCTCATAAGCTTGAGACGCACTCACAGGTTTATAATTTTGTGTTTAAGAGAAAACATGATTTCCGCAAACCCAGCTAGTTAATTTTGTTGCCAATGAAAACTAGTGAAGCAGTGGTAATAGTTTCAAACACCAAGGAGATGAACAGTTGCAGCCCATCCCTTTATGAGGAAAACATTGTACAGCGAACCTTAATTTCATTAGAAATGAATTCCGACTATTGGGAACGTTAGACTATTATGTTACTTATGGATTACGTAATACATGCATTATTTACTTTGTACAAATTTCAGTGATGGTAAGGATTACGTGAAAATACAACTTAAACCTAGTCGCCTTGGAAGCAGACGAACTCTACAAGCATGTGGGCTCAACTTAATAGTTTTTACTTTGTTAACTTCGGGAAACAAGGCTTGTTCGCCAGTACCTGAGATGACGAAACATTTAAAAAGAAGTGACCTTGTAGAAAATTAACAATCGCGTCTGTAATTTCCCGGATAAAAATGTTCCCGAAAGTTAACATTGAATTGACTCTCCTCACTAATTGGAGAATTGTCTTTGAATACCTGTGTTATATAACGCTTAAAGAATATCCGACTTAAATTGCGTTCCAATTTTTCAATAATTCTATTTCAAGGAAAATATCGGAAAAAACTATATTTTCGATAAGTCAAAAGTTGGACTGGAGTTTGTAAGGATTTAAAACGCAAAAAGATATGATCTCGAATGAGTCCTTTGTCGGATTACACGTTTTTGAGCGCCACAGTTCCGATCGATTCTAACATCCTAACCTTCTAAACCAAAGCCTTATTATCCTGTTCTTTACAAAAACGAAGGAATCGTCCACTTTGCCAGGGCGAATGAAAACAACGTCGGATTGACTTATTATTAATGGCTATCCGCGAGCGAGATAGGGCACTGTATACGTAATTTCTTGCGGTGCCAAATTTAAATGATTCGGTTGGTGCCTGGAGAATTTTTGAAATCACCAATTGGAAAGCACTGGGGAAATCGGACTCGTAATTTACTGCTGGTTTCTAAATGTACATCTCCCTTTGGCCACAGTCTACCCTCTGATTACTAAATAGTTAATTACAATTCCAATTTTTTCCTTTCAAACAAATGAAAAGTTGGCCTTATTTCTTCCATACTGTTATATTTGAAGTTATTTTTGAACAATCGTATTTTGAAAATTGCGTTGGATCAAATGCTTTTAATATTTTATGAAACACGTTGTCTCGAATATACACGCTTGTGTTCCTTTCGTTTGTGGATTTCTAATTCGCGCTTCGAGCATGGATGGGAAAAAGACTGTATTCGCATAGTGATTTAAAGGCATCGTCATCACTGGAGATAAATCGAGCAGAATTCCGATTGGAATGCTAATAGCGCGGGAGGGCCCGTCGGATCATTACGGCATCATCTTCCTCCTTCTCCAGACCCTCATTCAGAGAGAAACAAGATTGACAACGCTCTAATCACTCTTTAAACGAAAATAATTAATATAAACGGTTTCCATTACAACTTCGAACACCTTATTAAAAACGTATAACAGAAAATGATTCAGTAAGAGCAGCGTGTTATTAATGTTGCCTCTGAGTCGAAGAAAAAATATATTTACTAAATGCCTCCCGAATGTGTAATAGGGTAAAGGAATATTAGTGCGAGTGCAAGGGCAAACCGAATTACGTTTACTAAAAAGGTTTCGCTAAGAAGTATGTGACCAAATGGAACCAAAAATATTCAAATGGCTTCTAATTCCTGAAAGCCGACCTGACTACTTTCGTCGAAAATAAACTTTAAATGAGAGCGCTGAATGCTTCATTTTGAAAGAATGTTGAGAGAAAGCGAGGTTTAGCGTGGTGAAAATCATAGTGGGCACTACGAAAATCTTTAATCTAACTCCCATTGCCTGCTGCACTTTATCTTATTTCTATTTTCCTTTTGGTTACCAATGTGTTATAAATTACACCTTCCATTATTAAAGGATACCGTGAGAAATCTTAATAGTATTTTTAAATAATGGAACAGCACAAAATTTACCATCTAATAGCGTTTTCCAATGTGGTCGTCCGAGAGCGCTCCGTATTTTGTTGACACGTCATCGCTCTAGCTCGGAGTCGGAGGACCTGATCTAGTTGCTCCCAATAAAAGACGAGAGTTTCTTCAGAGCGGTTTTGTGACGTCATAAGGCGCTCCATTTTGGTTGCTCCCTCTCTCACGTCGGAGCGGTTGGGATCTATCCAGGAGCAAAGCCGGAGGGAGCGACTGAGTCAGTGGAAGACGTGCTTCCGTCTAAGAGCCGCTAGTTTTTCTGAACGAAAGACTAATTTTTTTACGTAGTGCTCTGGGTGCGCTCGGGTCACCATAATGGAAAACGCTATTAATATTCGAGCAAATAACGCAACAATAATTAGATTTTATTTACGAGAAAAACAATATTTCCGCTGACAAACTACTTCCCCAATTAGATCTGACTTTGGTTCAACCGACCCCTTGTGAGACACAGAAAATAGGTATAAGAACCAAGGAGTAATATATTACGCTTTTAGAGTTGCCCATTTTCCGGTTTTAACACTAAACCAGTATGACGGGGAACAAACAATTTCTTTAGATATTCACCATTACGGAAATGAATGGGAAATGCGTATCATGCTTATTAGGTTATTTATAATATTGTCAATAAACACAGCAGTAGGGAAATTTATTATCCTCTCGTAGTGGTCTTTCGGTGGATGGCTCTAAAAGGTTTTCTTGGAAACAAAAAGAAGATAGGGAAAAGAACGTAAAAAGAATTTGGCGTAAGAAAAGAAGGTAATGACTAATGAGCAGATCGTAGCCTAGATTTGTAGAACTGAAGAAGAGCCATTTGGAATCCATTTGGTGCAGTTTTTATCTCTCGGCTCGCCAATGAACACCAAAGATATCATTGGCCAAACTGAAGCCAACCCACATCGTTTGCCCATACAAAGGTATTACCATAAGTTTATAAGATATGTTTCATAAGTCTGACACTACCCATACGTCGTAATGCTAGAGACTTCCTGAGAGCTATTTCGAGAACGACAAGCGAGAATTGCAGACTACACTCGGTTAGTATTGCAGTCCATCTTCCTATTTAGCCTGACCAGGCGTCGCTTTACGAGAATCAATGACCTACGTCACTTCTTGACAAGCTCTCAGTAACGAGTGACGAACTTATGGAAGATATCTTGTGAACTTACGGTATTACTATACATGCATGCACGAGATATCATAGACCTATCTTTACTTTTCGCTTCGGAGCTTTTTCTAAATGTAGGTACTCGATTCTTGGCCGGAAACCTTTTCTGTTCTCTTGGCCACCGAAGTAAGTCGCGCTAATTTCAAATACTCGTTTAGTTCATGCTTGACCTCATTTAAATGAAAGGTATTAGTAAAGGCATAAGTAACATAATAAACATAAGTATGACTCTTATTATTGTAATAATGCAAATTTCAAAATGAAACCTATAATCAACACTGACACTCACTTACATCAGGCCAGGACTTGCAACCCCGTCGAGTACTTCATGCTGGTCTTTGGCGAATGACGTTAGTTCTACAATTTTAGCCAATCACAATAAACCTTCTCCTTGAAAGTATTTGTGTCGGAAATAGCTCGTCTGCTATTTATTGTACAAGCTCGCGGGGTCGCGGTGTTTGTATGTTTGACTTTGGGATTGCCATAAGTCGGATATTTCAGCACCAAAAATGATAAGCCTTTCGAAGTCTAAATATTCGGTAACTAAACCTACCCAGTGCAATTTTCAACTTCGTAATGCGGTCGCGCTAAAGTCGGTAAAAAGTCAATACAAATAAACTATATAACCAAGGCTTAAGACTGTTGACTCAAATCTCAATAGCGTCTCTTTAAATCTCTGAACCGGATTTTCGATACGGGGCGGAAGTCTCTTCATTTTCCACGGCTAGGGGTCTCTGTGCAGGACGCGAACTTATGATGGCGTAAAAGGTCCGAAAATAGGTTTATAGTTAGTTTTGGCTATTTGTCATACTTATGGTTATTATGTTACTTATGGTAAAGGCAAATAGAATAAAAAAGTGAAGCACTATGGATGCACGTATGCAAGAATTTCTTAGTGACTAGTATTCAAGTCTTGACCTCTTTCTGTCAACCTTCTTTGGGAAACCAATCAGCACTTGTCTTACCAGAAAGATGGAGAGGTTGGGTTTTAGTGAGACTGACCGTTGGTACCAGAGACAAATAGAACTGGATGGATAAAAGCTTAACATTGTGTCAGAAGTTGATGACTTCTTATCCTGGGAAGTATTGGACACCGAGGCATTATATAGTATCCATCCCTGCAAGTCAGAATTGCCTATGGCAATCGTAAAAGAGGGTCGAAAATTTCCTCCCCACTAGGAAAACTATCTAATCTACTGAAAAAATTCCACGACGAGAGGCTGTGGCACTCAAACTGTGGGGCGTGTTCAAAACTTCTTCAGCGCCAATCGTTGAAAAGCCGTCTGGCTAGAACTCTATGAAAATCAATTACAATCCGTGGGCCTAGGACACCCTTACTTGTTTGACCGGAATTTCCTGGACAATAACAGCGATGGTTCCGGATAGGGTTAGAGTCCAATACTTCCCAGGATAAGAAGTCATAAACTTCTGATTGTGTCCCCTCTGTTGTGTAGCAATACTGAAGAAGGGTGACACATTCGCCACCTCGTGATAATTTGTTTGTCAGATCTCCGGTTTAGGCGCGACTCGTACGCCAAAATTTGCCCTATTGAGAGAGAAAAAACTATTGCCTGAAAATGAACACTGTATCTCTAAAGGGACCGGAAAACGCCCCCTTCCACTGTAAAACCGAGCTCTCTTTAGCAGAGAATCAGGAGAAGGCATGGGGGTGTGAATTTTGGAACAGTAAAGGTCATTCAGTTTTTTTGACTCTTCACAAACATATTGAAAAAAAGCTATTTAACGACCGTGGCCGTTAATTTTTTTATTTTATTAAAAAAGCAAACAATCTACCCTTTAGAGATCCAGCGTTCATGGGCTGAAGAAGTCACGCCCCGCTCACGTCAAGAAAGACTTCCTTGAGAGGAGCTCGAGATTTCTAACAGTGTTAGGAAAGGGGGAAAAATTTAACCCCCTATACCATAGAGTTAGAACGAGTTCTTACCCCAGCAGAGACGTACGCTATACCAGCTATTGTAATTGTTTACTTCCTAGGCTAATTTAATGGATTTCTGGTGAAAGTAAAATTATCAGGCATAAAGGATAGTGATCGTCTGCGTCATTGTAAGGGAAACGAGGTGTTATGTTGTTAATGTTATTAAGTTTGTTAACCCTGTTTAAAGTCACAAATTATGGGAAAATCAACCACTAATATTTGGTGGTACTTTAATAGATCTACTAAAGATGGCAAAATAACTGGAGAATGTTTTAAATCTTTAAAAGTTAGATAAATAGACTCAAAGCTCATATAATTGCTAGTTTTATATTTTTCCGATTAGCGGAAAATTTTCCGCGTTTTATTTTTCCGGAAAATTTACAACCCTATATTGTAGGTTATTCAAGCTATCTTTCTACGTTATAATTAATAAAAATTAATTACGACCTGACTAATCACTCCAAGCCGTAGCTTCCCAGAGGGATAAGGTGATGTAAACGAGGGGGTAGACGCTTTGGATCTCTGTGTACACCTGAGTTCAAAAGAGTTCAGCTTTGACAGTGCATTGAGTTCAAAGCCTTCGGAACTCACAGTTCAGCTTTGACAGTACATTGAGTTCAAGACATATTGTACACCTGAGTTCTCAAGTGTCTACCCCCTCGGATGTAAAGCACCCCTTCTTTAAATTATGGATTGCCGTTTCCGAAAGTAGTACACCACTTATTTTTTTTTTTTCAATATTACGCGTATCATTAGTAAGCAATAGTAACGGTGAAAAATGAGTTATGGTAAATAATATTGTAAGAATTGCAATAATTACGAAAAGTTATCTATATCTATATAAATCAAAGACCTGACAGACTGACTGATAATCAACGCCCAGCCCAAACCGCGTGCCCTAGAGGGCCATTTTAATAAATGGAGGCCAGAAATGTAAAAAATCTACTCTATGCAACAAAGTCCGCGCGTTTCAACCGATTTCCCAAATATTTAGTACACTAGTTTTCTTTAACCTATAGACGGGCTGAATGGTCTTTTGGGTTCGGTTTGTTGCCATCTTTAAAAATGGCGGCCAGAAACTTAAAAACCCTTCTTTATGGAATAATGTCCGCCTGAAAAGTAATAAAAAATGTACCGACGGGCTGACGGGCAACGCCGAGTGTCTTCACTCCTAGGGTGCTACAAAAATATTAGTCATCAGTAAAATCTACCCATTCTTTACATAATTTTGATGGAAGTTCTAATTACACGCGAGAGACGCCGCGGGTAACAGCTAGTCTATTATAATTTTAAAACCCTTGAAGAAAAATATACAATTGATAATATCGATATATTTTAAAATGTTTATTATTTTTTAACATTTTTGAATTTTATACAAAAACGTAATTATCATTATTTACCACTTGGTAGATACGCCTTTCAATTTCACCATTTTTATTTATAAGAGGTGTCTTAACATAAATAATGGATTGCGAAGATAATTTTAAACATTAGAAAATTTTATATGAAACCAACTTTCATAATTAGATTTGCTAGATTTCCAAGCTACTCAAAGACTATACAGTTAAGGAGATTTTGAGCACATGCAGATAAGAAGCGTAATTTGAATTTTTATATTCTTTGGATACCGTTGTTTTTATATGCAGATAAAGCTATTAGAAATATTATTCGTATAATTTAATCTGTCCAATTATATTATGGTTGACTTATGAAGAATACGTTTTTGTTATATTTCCAGTGAATGTTCAAAGTTACGCTGTGGACGTTTACGACGAGTTTGTGATCGCTGGCAACACTGCCGTTTTGAGATGCCACATTCCTAGATTCATGAATTCATGAAGGACTTCGTCACCGTCAATGCCTGGATCAGCGACGCCACGCAAGTCATTCCTGGTAACGCCTTATCAGGTAATACGTTCCTTTCATTCTACCAACGTTTAAATATATTAGAGAAGCTAGTGCAGAGCGTGCTTTTACCCAGCACTTGGGTTATGCAGGGAAAAATTAGGTCAGCAGCATTTTCACAATTAGTCAGTGGTAGCGCCACCTTTGAGGTTTTTCAGTAGTTTAAAAAATTTCACAATTTTTATTTTTGTGAAGTTGAACTAAGTAACCTAAGTTACATAATTTTTTAATCTTCGGTAACTGTTCATTGAAGTGTGATAAAGTTAAGAGGGTTTTACCTCAAATGTGAGAGTTTCGGGAAATTCTATAGCTACATTAATTCTTGGCATGTATACCTATTTTCCCTTCCTCACCCAACAGGGGTCGTTTTACCAAAAGCTAGGTTTGATTATGAAATAACTACTACGGTCGTCAGGCATATTCATTAATGTATAATATGGTAGTTAACTTCCATGTGTTAATATGTATTATCCCAACGGTTTACTCTACGTGGCTAAACGCTTAAAAACTATAATTGTTTTGGGCATGGGCAAAACATAAGCATATGGACATATTGTTAAATCGCGCTGCAAGAGCGTCGTAGTTTCTATGGATCAAGCTCACTCCATCAAGTTAGGCTTTTGATTAAAGTTTAAAAGTTGTTCAATGCCAAAAATTGTAAATCCTTGTGATCGATTGCTCGGTGACAGAGAGTTAGGGTTGGTTTTTTCGAGTTCATCCTTTCCTGGTGATATAGTTCTGAGAGTATAAGAAGCTGATCCATAATCGTCTAATTAAGTTAAAGGGAATGTGAAAAACTGCCTATAATGCACATAAAATCGAAACGGAGATATGAGGTTTTCAAGGATCCATCAAGGTCTAAGTAAGAACAGTATGTAGACGAAACTTTAACAAACTAAATTTTTTTAGTTTTAAATGTGAAGGTTTGTGAGTTTGGATGTTTCTTATTCCAAGCCACTTTGATGGCTAAACGGATTTAGTTTGAGTCGGATTATGAGTTTTTGCGACTAAACTATTGTTAGCAATAATCATGCCAAACCAGTCGCGAGAAAAAACCTTAATTATTAAATATGGCTGTATTTTATTATTTTTAACTGCTTTTCGATATACGGTAAAAAAGGAGACTGATTAATTTTGTATGTATGTAAACATTTCTAATATGTTTAAATTGTATTTTGAATTTGAAATACGCATATATTCGAAGCAAAATCATGCAACCTTCACCATGGTCGCGCTTCTGAGCTAGTCTCGCTGCTTTAACGGTCTGAAAACGATATTTACTTCGATGTTGGACGGATCTGCAAATAGGCTTAGTTCACACTGTTCCTTTCCATGGTTTTAGCTGTATTATTTATTAGTTGTCACGTTATTAAAGAAAACTCCCATATGGTCTTTATGTAAGAATAACCTAATAATTCACTGATGAAAAGATTCGTGGATGTAGACAATGTGGTTCCGGAGAAAAGCTAATGTACTTGTACTAAAACAAAGGATATCCACGAACGTTATAAAATGCAAATACCTTACCGAACCCCGTTGTGGGCGGATGACGTTTCCAGAGTTGTTAAAAATGGAAGGAATTTGACAAGGGGCCATCGTCATTTCCGGTGGGTGGCGTATCATTATTTTTGAAGTTTAACCGATTAGGTGCCTGAAAAAAAGAGAGTGTGGGTTGTTTTCCTCTTGAAGAGATTTATGATTTATGTCTGGAGAAGGATAACGGAAGAGGGAAGTTATTTTATCTGAAAAAGGAAGGCGCAACAACTTCCTATTGAGAAAATAAATCAGGAAGCTCCCCTAACATTGAATGATATTTCGGAAGTCCCAGTTTTAGGAAACGACTCACGTCCAGCAGATCATCCGCTCTCCATAGAATTAGATCCTAACTCCCAAAACATTCTTGGAACAAAATGGTCGTAACTGACTTGGGCTTGGTCCGGAAAACCCAGAATAATTACAATTTAGAAAAATCTTCTCGGACCAAATTACTTACCTACTTTCGAATTTGAAAACTGTTTATTTTACGTTTAAAAGCAGTTTATGTATTTAGATATGTAGAATACGAATATCAGGCTCTTTTAATGGCAAAAATACTTGAACCTTAAGATAAAAGTTGAAAAACGGCGACGATCCTCGTAGTGATGGAAGTTCATAGCGTCAAATTGTTGAAACGTTTCGGGCGCAGCTTTCTTTTTCTTAACGGATGCAATGAAGGGCCTGAAAGCCTCTTGGATTAATAATAAATAAGAAGATTCTTTTGGGTCTCGTTAGTGAGATGATTTGGAATTCGAAAAGCGCTCCCCTAACATTGAATGATATTTCGGAAGTCCCAGTTCTAGGAAACGACTCGCGTCCAGCAGATCATCCGCTCTCCATAGAATTAGATCCTAACAAAGAAAATATAGAACTATCGTACCCTAGAATGGAAATCCGGGAGATTTTCAACGGGCGCTCGTATGACTATGCGCTTCCCTACTTGAGAGGGGGAAGAAACCTTAATCTGGGGGAGGTAGACATTTGACAAAACAGGAAGTCTGAAATCTCAAGTTCAGTTCAGATCCACAATTTAGGAAACCCAAATTTTATAGAATCAAATAGAACTGGCGTCTGGCGCTAGCGTTTTCCTTTTGAGCTAAAACTCTTCCCCTCGGGCCTCGGTGCTTGAATATTGTTTATTTTTTAAAGGTACGGTTTTATAAAATATTTTAAAACAATATTGACCTAATAGTTAATAAAATTTGAGTTTAAGCCTCCTTCTTTTTTGAAATTAGTAAAGTAAAATAAGCAAGTTATCAAAACGGGAAAATATAAGAGTTGCAAAAACTGTGAAACGACAAATAGGAAAATAAAAGGCGTGTTTTTTATTCCTTTTCCTTAAAAAATGCGATCGAAAGTGCGAGAGATTGTTGAAAATTGTAAATAATAAGGGTCTTACGCCAGAAAACATAAACAAAAACCACTATGTTTGTGAATTGTGATCCATGTTTTCAACAATGCACGGGTTAGATTTGTACGCAGCCAGCGCTAGGACTTTTAAAAATGTCTGACCACAAAATCCAGTTTGGAGGGTAAAATGAACTATTTGGCTGAACTGAACTAGTCTGAATCCAAGAGCGAGAGGTTTTCAGACAAGCGTTCCTCCCCCCTATCTTCCCCTTCTCTCTTCTAGGTAATCGCATAGTACCACGCTCGCGGCGATCTTTTCCACCCTATGATCCTAAACTCCCAAAACTTTCTTAGAACGAAACTGACTTGGGCTTGGTCCGGAAAACCCAGAATAATTACGATTTAGAAAAATCTTCTCGGACCAAATTACTTACCTACTTTAGTACTTTCGAATTTGAAAACTGTTTATTTTACGTTTAAAAGCAGTTTATGTATTAAGATGTGTAGAATACGAATATCAGGTTTTTATTTTGTCGCCATCTATGATGGGACAAAATATTACGGACATCCATTTATGAGACATAAAACGGAAAATTAGCTCCGCCTTCGTCGTCGCATTTTTTCGTCGTCAGCTCCGCCTTCGTCGTCGTCTCAGCTCCGCCTTCGTCGTCGTCTCGCCTTCGCTCTCTTTAAACTACTCCAGAGCAATGAGATAGAATATATATATGAAACCTAGAGTCACAACGTGAGATCTCGAGATCGACGTTTCGCAATACACCTTTTATCGAGCATATCAAATACGGGTGGCGCCACCCTAAGAACTTTTTTATTAACGTCTGCTGCTATAATCTGTGTAACAAGCTGTCAAGATAGTTTTTAAACGTGTTAAATAAAATAAGCATACGCGAGTATTTGAATTGTAACTCTATCTCTCTCATAGAGATCTATCTCATTGCTCCAGAGTCTCATTGCAGCCGTAACAGGCTGAGAAATAAGGATTTTTTATGCTGAGCTCGTGATCGAGTTGGCTTCGTTTGATTTTTGCACATAACGACTTCTAAAGCCTTCCGTTAACGGTAATCAAACTTAATTTTCAGTGATTTAAACTATTTTTCGTGTTATCGCCGTCTTTTGGTTTTACCTACTGGCAGCGTTTTGCCATAGGTTTTGGAAAAGCTCTTATTGTTTGTTCCTCGGGACTCATGACGGGGCTTTTCTATAACTGTGTTTGAGACCTTACTTAAAATACCTCCACTCTCATGTTTTCGCTGTTATTCTTTGAATTTCGGTAATTAAACGTGCGGACTCGACATTTTTTGTTGCTCACTGCATTCCGCTAACGGTGTTTAATTTTTTAATTCGGTTTCATCGTTATTTTTAATTCGGTTTCATCGTTATTTGGCTCATTTTCGCCGAAAGTGACGCTGTAACGCCGACGGGGATATTGCCTAGTCCTTGTCTCAGACCGTCCTAAAAAGTTTAAAATTCATTATGCCGTCTGCTAAACACTATGATCTCATTTAAATTGTGCGGAAACGTGTTTTAAACTAATATGGGTCATTCCAAGGACACGTGTCTTTTGTGTGACCTCTTTATGTTCGGCTCCCTGTCATTGTAGCCGTAACAGGCTGAGAAATAAGGATTTTTTGGGGTTTGTTGTATCTCGGCTTTTGTTGAGGAGATATTCTTTATACGATTTCAATATTAATTAGCAATGTTACTGTATATAAGTAAGGCATTAATTATACAGTGCCTAAATATAGTTTTTGTAATAATTATCCTTTGCTATTATATCAATATGGAGTTCATTATACATTGCTAAAATACATTAGAAAGCGCGACAAAATTGTAAGGGTTTCCTTGGAACTCTTGTTTTAATGGCAAAAATACTAGAACCTTAAGATAAAAGTTGAAAAACGGCGACGATCCTCGTAGTGATGGCAGTTCATAACGTCAAGTTGTTGAAACGTTTCACGCGCAGCTTTCTTATACTTAACAAATGCTATGAAGGGAGATTAATAATAAATGGTCTTGAAAAAAGACAATCCCGATAAGAAGATTCTTTGGGTCTTGTTAGTGAGATGATTTGTGCTTCGAAAAGCGCCTCCCGGGTTTTGGTACTAGATGAAAAACGTTCTAGACCTTGAAATGTAAATTTGCGAAATAACGCTAGAAGACATTGCAAAAACCCGATGAAAAATTTTTCCGTTGATTTTCCTGCGATTTTAGAAGGTTCTAGCAAGACGGCAAAAACAAGAGTTTGCAATGGGAGTCGACATGGAAAATGCTGTTCTGTCGATTTTACGAGACACTCCGCTTTAAAATGGCGATGGTTTAGAAAGAATGTTTCAAAATAGTCAGCAACAAAATGTTTGCGATATAACTTTCACCAGAAGTGGTATGAGACTAGAAGTGAAGGGCCCTAGCATTGGTAGTAGATCCTGGCACTAGTGAACAAATTTGAGGATTTTATGCCGCTTCCATCGCGCCTACACTACTGAGAAAAAAATTGGTCGAGTTCCAAAAACATTTCCTACCCCCTTCCCCTCAACCTAAAGCCGCGGAACACGGACGCGTGTGCTTGAATCTAGTTCGGCCGTCTACCACCGCGAGCGTCTCACGTTTTGGAGGGAAAATTCTGAAACCGCCACTAGAGGGCCAACCGTTTGTGTTTTATCAAGTCTTTTCACTAATGCCGAGTGAAGAATTTGGTTAGCTCAATACTTCTAGTATCATACCACTTCTGCTTTCACTCATGCTTGTGAACTTCGGACCAATGCCCCATCTATGTGCGTGGAACTAAATTTCCGGTGCTATCAAGCTTTTTTGAAGATAGGTTTAGTATACTGAGAAGGCAAGTAAATGAAATTGTTGTATTTTTCACTGAACTTCGTCAACAACGTCTCAAGAATCCCATTGATATTTGAAAAGCCAAATTACATTAGTGCCAGATTTTTGATTCACTCGATTTGCTTTTTTTGGTTGCATTCGAATAATACAAATTCTGATTTTCCACAAATTGCAGTAATGAGACAGATCCAGTGTTCCACACGCTATAAATGGAACCTAACCACCTAGAGGGATATTAGACCGACATTTAAACCTCGTGCCGCAACTTAATATTTAGTTCGTTGTAATCTACTTCTCTTTAACGTGGCGTATTGTCAGTTCTAGAGAGGGCAAAACAGTAAGAGTATAGAATCACTTTAAAATATTTTATAAGCGAATCTTTATAATAGACAAATTATTTGTGTCGGTTGACTTAATTTTGTCCTGGCGTATCGACGGAGTTACGTCAAAGGCAATCTATCCCTCGTAGCTGGCAGTTCCGGCGTGGTGCTTGTCACAGTATGGTCATGGGGCTTGGCCCCGTGAGCTGAAATCGAAGCATCCAATCTGAGGGGCTTTGTGTGTTTAATAACTCACCCGGATGAACCTCGGGGGAAAAAAGAATGACCGAGGGGATAATCACTACCAGAGCCCCTCTGTACACCGATTACGGACTACGCGTAATCATTTAAGCACTGTCAAGGGCAGAAAATTTAAAGATTACCTGTTATCCTTTTAGTGCAGTCAAAAGTACAGTCGTGTACACCGATTACGCTAAGTGACTGGCCCCTCGAGAATGACTAACGGATCAGAGTGCCGCTGCCTGTTTTTCAACGGAAGGAGATGATTTTATATCAGACGACATAAATTATGACCCCTCTGACGCTAAGCTCTTTCTTCCTTCGCCTAATCGCCTTGGGTTCATGGGGAAATTGACTTTCAATGTTTGGGCGAATTCGTGGAAGAATACGCCTCTCACTTTGATTCTAAATTCTTCAAGGAAATGCCGCAAAATTAACTGATTAAAATCAGCTATGATTCTCGAAATTCAAATTGAAAATATACTAGACTGTTTTCCGTTCGGACCATTTATGCGCGCTACAAAATAATCGATATAGTTCCTGAAACAAAGAGTATGAAAGAAGAAGGTATATTAATCTTTAGTGGAGTTCAAAAATTTATATTGATTTTTTTTCATGTTTAAACAAAATTTACATCATGTCTAGTCAAAAGACAAGATTTTTTTAACACAAGTTCTTGAGACTATATCTAATTATAATATAATTAAATTAAATTAAATTAATATTAAAGTTAAGTTAAATTAACTAATTCATAACGTTCCAGGAGTTGTTTTTTTTTAAATAATTTTCATTTGAGGAACGTGCTTCAAAAATAGAAAGTGGGGGTATTATTGGAGGAGACTGGGGTGATTGTTTATTAAATTATTAATGTTCAAGAGGAAAGACTACATGAATAAAGTAGATTTCCAATGTACTACTTGTCCCCTTGAATATTAATCCCATGGCCTTGGTGTCTTTGATGATTCCAGTTTCCAATTAGCGTATCTTTTCAGTTTATCCACTAGCACTTCGATCACCTGTGATTAAATTAACATGGTATAAATATTAGCGAATAATGCCACGTCTTGTTTTGGACCCAAGGTTGAGGTTCCTATATATAATCTAGGATTATATTGAATTATGAATGCCCATGTCGTAGGTTTAAAGATCAAATAAAAAAAACTGAATCAGAACGGGTTTTGGTTCCATTGTCAGCGGAGCACATAAATTTCAGGGGTCAGAGATATTAAGGTGATCTTAAAAGTATGAGGCGCCTGACTTCAAAAAGTACGAAGATCAAACCTCATCTCTTGCTTAGACAGGAGCGGAATAAACATATTTTCAATACTCTTATTATGAATAGATTCAATTTATAGTAACAATGCTCATGATATCAGCAACCGTTCAATAAGTCCCGTCTAAAATACCCTCTTTCTGAAATCTTTATCCCCATCTCAAGCTATCGGGAAGCGCATCTTGATTTTTAGGTCGAAGATGCTAACTTATATTTTAGTATATCATGAATAAGTTGTCAAAAATGACAAATCAGGTGTCAACAGAATTCAAACTTTTAAAAATAAATTTCTTTAAATTCTACTAATTGCACGGTTGGATTAATTATTTCATAGTGCACGTTAAAGTTACAGGGCTCATACAAAACTGGCAAACCAAAAAATGCAGTTACTAGGTGACCTTGCACCTAGGAATATCAGGGAAAAATATGGGAAATAACGCTGGGAATGTCAGGGAAATCAGTTTTCCAAAGGTTGTATGAACCCTGAGTTAGCCATAGCTACAAACCCATGATTACACGTTCATGAATATAAATAATATATCGGAAGAGGATGTGGCAAGTTTGAAATGTGTTAGGGTTGTAATTAAAGGGTGTAAATTCCCTTTCTAATCAACACTGTTGTCTTCCATAGTAATGCACGGGTGTACAAAACACGTCATGTGGAAAATGACGCTCTTTTGATTCCACGTATCACGATATTTTTATTTATACCTAGTCTAAAAAGAATGTAAACTTTGCTTACCTCCATCTGAATCAAAAGGAGCGTGAAAAAGAATGCATATACATTAATTATTGAAAATTTGAAAATACTGAAGAAGCCCTACTCCAAATAAATATAAGCTTGGCAAGGAATGCATACAGTTAGAAGGAATAATTATGTCCCCGTGTTAATTTTTTTGGTTTTGCTAGATTTTTAAAAAACCAATTTATTTTCACTATTTCAAAATTAATATATTTCTGATCAGTCACTTGATGGTATATTATCCCCTTTTTATGCACTTAATGAAAAAGATGAATTTCACTTACACAAGGCAGCTTATCATTGTGCATGAAAAATTCCGTGTAAAAGATAATTAAAATTAAAGTTGTCTCCGCTTTTTTACGCACTTAGTGAAAAAGATGAATTTCACTTACTTAATTGAGCTAATCATTGTGAATTAAAAGGTGCGTGTTGAAGATAATTAAAATTGAAGTTTTTTCCGCGTTTCACGCGATAGATGAAAAAGATGAATTTCACTTACCTAAACCTTATCGTTGTGAATTAAAAATTGCGTGTAAAAGATAAATAAAATAAAATTTTTCTCCGCGTTTTTAGGCACTTAATGATAAAGATCAATTTCACTTACGTCCGACTAATCATTTTGATTTAAAAGGTGCGTGTAAAAGATAAGTAAATTAAAAATTTCAATAAAAATACTTTCCAATTACTATTAAAACCGCATATATAACTATATTTTTTTTTATTGTATAGTATCAATTATTTGAGCAAGTAAAAGTCTAAGTCGGTTTGTGGCCATTTTCTTAACCTCGTTGCCTTTTTTCTAAACCTTGTTTGAAGTTGTTTCCATTTTTCAAACTACTTCTACTTTCATTTAGGTGTTATAAGCATTTTAAAACCAAGATTGTTTTAGAGCTTTCTTACTAGCAAGTGAATTCGCCAACTCCGCTAGCACGAGAATGGCAATAGAGAATGCAGCAAAGAGGCGAAACATTTTGTTGGAATACATCTTGCAGAGAAGTTATATTACTGATCTGCTATAATAACTATAAAATATCCCGTATTAAAAGGATAGAGTGGCGTTTGTTAGTCAAAACTTGGATTAAAGTGATATTTGTTATAGGTTGATGGACGGTTTTATACTCTTTAAAGTTTAACTCTATTAAGCTTCGACAGACGTGGGAAATAGGGTTCACGTATTGGCCTATTTTCATATCTCTTTCTCGTGGCTAGCGGAAATAAAACCGCATACCATGGAGAACCCACACAGGGGAGCAGCAGTTCAATTAAACTGTTTATTTTCACCTATAATACGCTGGAAAATATAGTTGGCAAGTTTTGTAAAATTCATCTCCACTAGTAAATCATCCTAATGTTTATTCCAAGGCACGTTTCATCGAAATGGTGCCAAATATTCAAATAAATTGCTTTCCACATATTCCGGTTTTAGAGTGTTGTTATCGTTAAAATAATCCTGCAACGGCTCTCTTTTCTCATATATGGAGCACAACAGTACACTCTCTGCTATTTGAGTTCATTGATCTAACGAAAAGTGAAATTTTGCCATATTTTTCATCTAATATTTCGAATTAATCCTTATTTCATATTTTTAATCATTATGGAAAACGGTGGTTTTAATTGAAGTTCCACGGGTGTTTTGAAAACGGGGGAAGATGACGTCCAGGAGGAATATTTTACGGGTATTTTTGTTTTTGGTAAGGGACCGTCCATAAACTACGTCACACTCTTATGGGGGGAGGGTGTTTGTAAGTTTGTGACGGTCCGTGAAGAGGGGGGAGGGAGGGGTCCTTCGATGCGTGACGTCACATTAGAAATTAATTTTACTACGAAGTCAGTAAGAGGTCGATTGACCCTTTTGTTATAGAAGAAAAAACACCACGTTTCAAAGTCCACCGTGAGATCGACCTCTACAATAATTTAACAAAATTTTTTTTCATCATCGCTTAAATAGTAGAAACTGTAAGCTATGATCTTAGGTGTAGCCAATTTAAGCAGCGCATTTAAAATAAAGAGACCCGTTCACTGCAGAGCTAAATACACGTACGCATAAGGACTGCTAAATGTAGTGTCAGTTTGAACTCTCAAATGCCACTGTTTATTCGCCACTAGCATTAGCAAGGATGAATCGGATCCTCCATCGGATGTAAATGGTGTCGTTTCTTTCGCACATTTTTACCTCTCCGAGTGACGTATGTCACGGAGAGGTATTACACCGGCCGTGTCTGTCTGTGTGTCTGTGTGTCTGTCTGTCAGACCCCACGTGACCGCGTTCGCAGTTTGCGTATCGGAGCAAACGTGTTCCCAATTTCCGGACTGCATTGACAGTTCACGGAAATTTGGGTTTGTCTCCTCTGGCTATTCTACTTGAGTTCCAACACCACCAGCTTTGGTTTTCGTCCACTCCACATGGACACTAGTCTGTACTTGCTAGCTTCCAAGCACAAACATCTTCTGTTCTTCGTCAATTTCACCTTGACACCAGCTTCTATGCACCACCATCTTCTGTTCTTCGTCAATTCCACATTGACACCAGCTTCTATGCACCACCATCTTCAGGTCTTTGTCCATTCCACCTTGACACCAGCTTCTATGCACCACCATCTTCTGTTCTTCGTCAATTCCACATTGACACCAGCTTCTATGCACCACCATCTTCAGGTCTTTGTCCATTCCACATGGACGCCAGTCAGTCCATTCTGGCTTCTTTTCCTTCGTCATCGTTTGGTTTCAAGATATACGCGGCGATCGGCTAGGGTTACGAGAAACGTCTAGCCTCCCAATGGCAGGGCTTCCACCATCGGTTCACGCGAATGCGTTTTTATCTATTATTGGTTTCAAGATATACGCGGCGATCGGCTAGGGTTACGAGAAACGTCTAGCCTCCCAATGGCAGGGCTTCCACCATCGGTTCACGCGAATGCGTTTTTATCTATTATTATAATGGAAACGAATCGTGTATATACCCCAAAATTTGAAGAAAGCGGGCAAGAGGGGTACCCTTCACTTTAAACGTCAATATTAGCAAAGTTTCGAAAGAAAATAAGAACAACTTTATTTTAAACGATTTAACTATTTTTAAAGTTATTTACTGGCGATTAAAATAATTAATATCATTTATATTTAATTAATTATTTAAGATAAACTTATTTCTATTTACTGACACAAGTGAGAGTTAATATAGAACGAGTAATGAAGATTGCATCTGAATCGAAACAGTACACGCATATCAAAGTTAATATAAAGCGAGTATGGTGAAAAGATCTCTTACAAAACGATAACATTTTCTTTTTGCAGAATATTAAATGGAAATACTTAAATATTTTTCGGCATTACGATTCTTTTATTAGTTGTTAGCTATAAAGCTCTGTTTCATCTCAATATTCCAAGAACATCTTTTGATATTAACATTTAAAATTTGGTGTTTACTTTTTAATTCATCTTTACTACATTTATATATAGTGTAAACGTAACTTTTAGCTTCATTAAATAATAAGGATGTTAATACTTCAACTCTCCATACGTGTTGAAACGACTGGGTCTATGAGATAACCTAGATCTTAACCATAATTGACCTTGTTTCATGTCCTCTTATAGGAGGTCTTAACGGTTCAGATTGAGCCGAAAGTTAAATACACATTTCAGTGATAGATATTAGGTCCTCATTAGAATTATTGTGGATACGCAGGAAATTATTAAAACGCTTTAAACTAAATGATCATGGCAATATCTCGCCGATTAGAACTATGTATTTCCGGTTTGTCTCATTGGCTTGCGGACCTGTGTTTGGAAAGTAAATTCGTCTCGGCTCGGAGAGGTTTATTTTGGTTTCCCAACTGTTAAAATCTGAATACCAAGCTCGATTAGCCTAAGGTTTTCAAGTGACAATGTCGAAAACTATGAAGTGTGCCCCTTTTACTAAGCTTTATGGAAATATTTTGTAAGGTTAAAAAAAAGCACATCCAGACAATAAAGTTCTAAAGCTCAATCAGAGGCAAACGATATTAGTAGGAGCTTAAAATGGAAATGAACTTTGACTTTCAAGTCGAGGAAAACATTTCTGAGTGGAAAAGAAGAAAGAATCTCTTTTTAAACTAATCAAATTAAATTGGTAAATTAAGACAAATCGTAGTCCGTTAGGGGGGGGTTAAAGAAATGTGACGTGGTTTTCAGGGGAGGGGTCTTAGAAAACGTGACAAAGCGTGATCTGGGGGGACGGGGGGTCAGAAAATGCCTTTTTTTGCGTGACGTAGTTTATGGACGGTCCCTAACCTCACCCTTGTAGGGAGTTCAGAATAGAAATTGGAATCAAATACATAAGAAATATACTGAAAACGCAAATTAAATAAAAAATAATGAAATTCAGGAACAAGAAAATTAAATACAATTGCTTGTATATCCTCAATGATACAACCAAGAAACATGACCGCAATTGAATTATCGCGGTTATAGTTCTGATTGAGCAAGATTCCATTCATTGTTTCATGTTCTCTCTTCAAGCGGCTCAAGATAATTTATCTTTAGCATGGAGAAACGTTAACAATAAGAATATTTTTGAGGTTTAACGAGAGAATAACGATTACACTTAAATAATTCGATATTTAAAATTTTAACGCCTTTATAGTTGCTTATCAATAAATAGCGATACTTGGATATTCAGAAAATTAAGTGGGTAGATAGCCCTTGTCTCAACTCGGAGAGGTAATATTTTATTTTCTCAACTTAATTGCTTTTATTTTCTCAACTTTCTTTTATTTTCTCAACTTGCTTTTATTTTCTCAACTTTCTTTTATTTTCTCAACTTACTTTTATTTTCTCAACTTGCTTTTATTTTCTCAACTTGCTTTTATTTTCTCAACTTGCTTTTATTTTCTCAATTTGCTTTTATTTTCTCAACTTGCTTTTATTTTCTAAATTTTTTCCCCAACTTGTTGTTATTTTGTGCTAGTAATCCTACAAACTTTATTAATTTCCATATTTAAAGAAACCAAATTTGAAACAAATTTGTTTTTCCTTAAGATGGGATCTTGGAAATATTCATATTCAAAATCAATGTACTGAAATCGATGACATAATGATTGACCAATTTAGTCAATTATTTATTCAAATACATTTTTTGTTTCGAATTGCATAATTATAATGTTATAAAACAAATCTTCGTAATATTAAGTACTTTTCTCCTTGAATGTTAATCCCATAGTGTCTGAAGATTCCAGTCTCCCATTAACGTATCTTTTCAGTTAATCCACTGCCAATTTGACCACCTGTAATTAAATTGATTTTGTATAAATATTAGCAAATCATGCTAAAACCAGGAAATGCCATTGAAGTAAGTTGTTTTTCTAAAAATTCAGGAAAAACTAAGGAAATCTGGGATATTTTTGAGGCTTGGGTAAGTTTGCCATAAAAGGGCTGTTCCTTGTAAAATAACAAATAAAGTTATTACTCCAAAAACTCTTCCTCAGTCGGTGGCCTTGCAAGGCTGCACCTGGGAATATCAGGGAAATATATGGGAAACAAATATGGAAATGTTAGGGAAATATGTTTTCCGAAAGTTGAGTTAGTCGTAACCACAAACCTATTATTACACGTTCATGAGTATGTATTTCGAGTCGGAAGAGAGTGTGCCAAGTTTAAAATGTCTTGACGTTGTAAATTAAATGGTGTAAATTCCCTTTCTATGAATGTACTTCACTAATCAACACTCTTGTCTTCTATATTAATGCGAGGGTCTACAAAGCGCTTCGTGTGTTAAATAGGGCTGTGCGAGCCTATATTTTTGGGTTCTAGCCTTAAGCTGCTTCGTGCAAAACTTGTTTCGAGCTTTTATCGAGCCTCTAATTTCTATGGCTAGCCTTAACGACTATCAATTTAAGCTCTTAATTTGCAATGCTATTGATTTATACTTTCAATTACTGTCCTTAGTAGTGAAAAATCCCTATTAATTGGTAAATATAACACATAGACTTTTATTTGACTATTACTACACTTGAACCCTTCTATCACTAATCGAAAATATTCAAAATACCGACGCTCACTGACAATCACATTGATGAAACAAATAAAGCGTATTTCTCTTTACCCAAAATTTATGGATTTTATGCCGCTTCCATCGCGCCTACACTAGAGAGAAAAAAATTGGTCAAGTTCCAAAAAAATTTCTTACCCCCTTCCCCTCAACCTAAAGCGGCGGAACACGGACACGGGTGCTTGAATATAGTTTGGCCGTCTACCACCGCGAGCGTCTCACGTTTTGGAGGGGAAGTTCTGAAACCGCCACCAGAGGGCCAACCGTTGGTGTGTTATCAAGAATATTCACTTTCGTCAAGTGAAGAATTTGGTTAGCTCAGTACTTCTAGTCACATCTCACTTCCGGTAAAACTTATAAAAAAACTTTAAGAGCTAATCAAATGCGCGCTTACAAAAGGGGTACGATTTTTACCATTAAACCTTGCAATAATAAACCCGTAATTTAGTTTTTCCTATTTATATTCACTCGTAGAACAATATGAATTCCACTTACCAGTTATAAATTCTTATCATTGAAAATTAAATGGTTCGTGTAAAGGATAATAAATTCTTAAGTTTTCTCCGCTTTTTAATGCGCGTAATGAAAAAGATGAATTTCACTTACTCACAACTTATCATTGTGAATTAAAAGGTTCGTGTAATAGATAATTAAAATTAAAGCTTTCTCCGAATTTCCATGCACTTGATGAAAAAGATGAAGTTCACTTACACTCAGCTTATCATTGTGAATTTAAAGGTGCGTGTAAAAGATAGTTAAAATTAAAGTTTACTCCTCGTTTTTATGCACTTAATGAAATAGGTGAATTTCACTTGCCTAAGTCAGCTTATCATTGTGAATTAAAAAGTGCATGTGAAAGATAATTAAAATTAAAGTTTTCTCAGCTTTTTTACGCACTTAATGAAAAAGATGAATTTGATTTACCATCAGCTTATGATTGTGAATTAAAAGGTGCGTGTAAAAGATAATTATAGTTTTAACAGCTTTTTGTGCACTTAATGAAAAAGATGAGTTTCTCTTACTTATTTCAGCTTATCATTTCGAATTAAAAGGTGCGTGTAAAAGAAAATTTAAATTAAAGTTTTCTCCGCGTTTTTATGCACTTAATGAAAAACATTAATTCACTTACATATGTCATCTTATCATTACGAATTTTTAGATGCGTGTGAAAGATAATTAAAGAAAAGAAGTTTTCTCCGTGGTTTTAGGCACTTAACGAAAATTTAAGATAAATTTAACTTACCCAAAGCTTATCATTGTAAATTAAAAGTGCCCGTGAAAGATAATTAAAATTAAAGTTTTCCCCTCATTTTTACGCACTTAATGAATACGATAAATTTCACTTACGCGTAACTTATCATTGTGAATTTACAAAATGTAACTAAGATTAATGTTTTCTCTGCGTTTTTATGCACTTGATGAAAAAGATGAATTTCACTTACTAACAACTTATAATTGTGGATTAAAAGGTGCGTGTAAAAGATGATTCAAATTGAAGTTTTTTACACTTAATGAAATAGATGGACTTCACTTACCGAAACCATCTTATCATTGTGAATTCCAAAGTGCGTGTAAAAGATAATTAAAATTAATCTTTTCTCCGCTTTTTCAAGCACTCAATCTTAAAGATAAATTTTCTTGCCTAAAGCTCCTTGTAGTTGCGAATTAAAAAGTTTGTGTTAAAAGCAATTAATATAAACGTTCTCTTCGTTTTACATTTATTTTCTATCGAACACCTGTAGAAATATTTCAGCCCCTCCTTGAACACGATTGTTCGCTGAGAAGACGTCTTTAGGACGTTCTCTGTTTATATTTTCGTAATGCTTGTTGTATTGTGAAATTCTTATGCTTTAAATGTTCAGTCAGATAAGATTAACGATAACTCGACTAACTAATATAAATATACTTGTTTTAATGGGTTAATTAGCTAAGGTAGGAACTAGTGAAAACGTATTGTAACTTATCACAAATGATTTTTATAAAAAGTTACAACTCTAGTAATTTTTAATTTCTTTATATCTCTAACACTACGGATTATTGATAAGTCTGCCTATTAGTCTTTGGTATAATTCAAAGATTTATTAAATTTTAATTACTTTTACTTTTCCGAAACTAAATTTAAATCGCCACTTATGTCTAACAAACCACACTACTGTCCACCAGGCTGGGGAATAAGCATAATTTTTAAACTAGTCCTTGGGACCAGTGATCCCCCTAGTGTCCGAAATAATAATCTAGTCTCTGGACTGGTCCCAGCCTTTGCTCTCCTATAGATTTGCAATTAATAAACTGGTCCGGAGGACCAGTAAACCCCACTTCTTGAATTAAAAAACTAGTCCAAGCAATTAATCAATTGGTTTTGGACCAGAGGAAGTGTGCTATTTCCCAAACTGCTGTCTACTGGCATGGAGTTGAGTTAAGGTGGATTAATACACAACGTTAAACGTTGTAATGAAGAAATAGTACCTTTGAACAGTTGAGATGATTATGTTTGCTTTAGTTGCGATCTCTTTTAATATATAATAAAAAGTTTTCAATTAGAAATATTTAAAATCCAGGGAGAATTCTACTTGATCATCATTTTAACTCTAAAGAGATTTCTTTGGGAACAAGATCTGACTTGTTTGTCTTTTAAAACTTTGCCGTAGAAAAATGTGGAATTAATGCTTTATATCGCCTTAATATTTAAAGCAAGCAATCCTGAAACCATAAGTAACGTAATAACAATAAATATGGCTTCTTATAGATAGGGATTGTTGCCATAAAAATGGGAAATTTCCAACTCTAGAAGCGTACGTAACATATCACTCCTTCGAGGTTGTTCAAATCTGTTGGATCTTCCTCACTAACAAAGCTAGTTTTCATCGGAAAATAAAAATGAGCAAGCTTGGTCGGTAAAAATAATTTTGAAATAATTTGATACTTATTCTTGTTACGTTACTTATATCGAAACGCTATCTTTTGAGGATTACGTTGAATATTTTTTAAGGAAATTCTTCAAGCTTTACGAAAAGGCAAACACTCCTTAAAATCTTAAGCAAATATTTGAGTACCAAAGATTATCCCGCGTTATAACGTTTACCTAAAACTTGGAAACACGCTCTCTTTTCTAACCAAAAATATCCCAAATTTCATTTAAAATTTAGCAGTTAATTATCTCATCCAAACCAGAACAACTAGGTTTTGACCGGTCAGCGCGATGGCAAGATATATATACGCCATGATATAAATTGTCCACGTTCTTTTTCTCTCTAAAATCTTGACTTTTTGGATTTAAAATATAAGAACTCCTAGTGGTCGGCATTTGGACAAGATAATCCACAGAATTTTGGTTAATCAGTTATTCATGAATAATAATCAGATCATTTTTCTTGATTAAATTGCATTAATCATAGACTTCCCGTGGATAATTTCAAATTATGAAAAAAGGTAAAACAAACAGATATTATCCTATCCAAATGCCGACCCCTGAACTCCAAGCAAAAACGTCAAGTAGGTGATTTTATTTATGAATTGAGAATTTGAGATGCGCTTTCAAAATTTGACAAAAATTCTTATTGGGTGTACCTCGTATGAGCAGTTCCCGGTAGAGCAGTTCTCGAAATAGCAACCGCGATTCCAAAAAAATAGAGGTGTTTTTCAAAACTGCTGTTTTAGAAATAGCGGCTGCTAGTTGGTTATGTAACTATTATGCTCCCGCAGAGACTTTCAATTTACAATGCATTTAATAGAGACTTGCCCCTGTTAAAAAAGTGTCGCTAAAAACGGACTTGCAAAAAAAAAAAACAGCACATCTGGTGACGGACAGAAGTTAGGTAAATTATTCAAGAAGTCAAAAAAGCGGGAAAAATTGTCTTACTGACTAATGTATTTGACGCAATTTCGACGCCTTGTCTTACATTTATTTTCATATGGCGCTGCAGTCGTTGAAGCATGGACAATGCGGAAGACCCATACTTAGTGAGGATATTATAAGCTTATGGAAAGTCAGCCTCAGACAAAGTTTGCAGTTCCTGTAGACTTATTTGATTAAATGCGGTATTAAATGAGCATTTTTCACGGCGCGTCACTTTTATCAGAAGTGGATCATATTACAGCTCCCTAGAAGTACAGGACGATATAACATCGCTGTGCATCAGCATTGTCTCCCAGCACTGAAGGGAAGAGGGTAAATGCGAAACGCAGCGGCGAATTTGTTAACTAAACCAGAGGAATGATTTTGGCGCGAAAGAAATTTTTAAAAAAGTGGGGAAGCAAACGGAAGTAAGTGGTAGCCAATGAAAAAAGGTTTGAGAGAGAAGGGCGCTGAAGGAAACAAGTTGTTCCATACATAGTGTTGGGTTGTGAATATAATAGTAGAAGTCCACTTTATGTTTCCGATTTTAAAAAATAACTGGCCGGTCTGTAGGTATTTCGCTCCATTTTTAAAGACTTGTGTTGGAAAGGAAATTAATATGAATTCAGATGATCAAAATAGCCTTCATCATGCTAGAACATTTTTCATGCATTCCTAATACAGCACTGAGTTGCCACCGATTTAAAGGTTTTTAGCGGGAATAGTTGGACAGATTTTTTACTAATAATAGGTTAGAAATTTGTTAGCCATATCGTAGTATACGATAGGCTCTTAGTTTGACCCGAGCCGTCGTAGTAGTAGTAGTAGTTGTAGTGGCCGGGGTTGTCGCTTCGTTATCGTCAGATTTTAGCTTAAAAGGAACTTTATATTACCACAACCCACCCATAGGGGTTACTGGGCTCGGTTAGAGATTTAATTATAATTAAAATTTTTTCAGGTCAGAACCGGGAATCGAACCCGGGTCGCTGACGTGGTAGACAAACGTTCTAACCACTAAACCATACATACTTGATAGAAACTCCGAGTTTTTTTATTATTTATTCTTATCTCTAATATGTCGGGGTGATATGGGGTGGGGTACCTCTTAATCTGTGGGGTCGGAAACTTTTGAATTTTTATCTGTGGGGTCGGATACTTATGAATTTGTATGTTTGGGGTTTTTATATTTATTTTCTTTTTATGTATGTGCTAATTAAATAGATAACGATTTTTCTACCGCGCTCCTCATGTGTTTCGTTCTCGTTCGGTAGCTATCGTCATCTATGTTATGTTTGACTGGAACGTTTTGGCGGTTAATTCAAATGTGGGTTTAGATAGAGCTAACATAGTGTTAAATGAGCGTTATGCGTTTGATCATTTTAGCATTGCTAAAAGTAATTCGAGGGGATAATCACTAAAATGCGTAATCACTATAACTAAACTTTCTCTTTCAAAAGTTTCTGGGCATAAGTCCTTGTTAGAAATTTATAAGATGCGATAAGTGTGCATCGGCATAAGTCTATGTTGTAAACTCATCGAGGGGATTATCACTAAAACACTAAATCTGTTCTTCGATTCGCCGGAATATTAGAATTACAGCATAAGTAAATTTATACGGTTATAATTTAATCACTGTTTAGAGTGGGGAATCGAGGGGCTATTCACTCTGATTTTATGCACGGTAAATCATTTAAGCATTGTAAAAGATAGCGCTATTCACTCATTAGGGTAAGGTATAGAGGGGTTATCCACTCATTAGGGTAGGGTATAGAGGGGCTATTCACTCGTACGATATGGCTACTATTACGAGCCCTTGGGCCGTCTTGTTTTGACCGAGCCGTCGTAGTAGTAGTAGTAGTAGTAGTAGTGGCCGGGGTTGTCGCTTCGTTATCGTCAGATTTTAGCTTAAAAGGAACTTTATATTACCACAACCCACCCATAGGGGTTACTGGGCTCGGTTAGAGATTTAATTTTAATTAAAATTTTTTCAGTTTAGACCCGGGATTCGCACCCGGGCCGCTGGCTTTGTAGACAAACATTCTACCCACTCAACCATAGAGACTTGATAGAAACCTCGAGTTTTTTATTATTTATTCTTATCTCTAAAATTTCGGGGTGATGTGGGGTGGGGTACCTCTTAATCTGTGGGGTCGGAAACTTTTGAATTTTTATCTGTGGGGTCGGATACTTATGAATTTGTATGTTTGGGGTTTTTATATTTATTTTATGTATGTGCTAATTAAATAGATAACGATCTTCCCCGTTTCCTACCTCGCTCCTTATGTGTTTCGTTCTCGTTCGGTAGCTATTGTCATCTATGTTATGTTTGACTGGAACGTTTTGGCGGTTAATTCAAATGTGGGTTTAGATAGAGCTAACATAGTGTTAAATGGGCGTTATGCGTCTGATCATTTTAGCATTGCTAAAGGTAACTCGAGGGGATAATCACTAAAATGCGTAATCACTATAACTAAACTTTCTCTTTCAAAAGTTTCTGGGCATAAGTCCTTGTTAGAAATTTATAAGATGCGATAAGTGTGCATCGGCATAAGTCTATGTTGTAAACTCATCGAGGGGATTATCACTAAAAACTATCTGTTCTTCGATTCGCCGGAATATTAGAATTACAGCATAAGTAAATTTATACGGTTATAATTTAATCACTGTTTAGAGTAGGGAATCGAGGGGCTATTCACTCTGATTTTATGCACGGTAAATCATTTAAGCATTGAAAAAGATAGCGCTATTCACTCATTAGGGTAAGGTATAGAGGGGTTATCCACTCGTTAGGGTAGGGTATAGAGGGGCTATTCACTCGTACGATATGGCTACTATTACGAGCCCTTGGGCCGTCTTGTTTTCAATGCTTTAACGTTTTCCGTTTGCGAAAGATGCTGGTCAATATATTTTTCAGTTTTATAAAACGTTTTAGTCGCTTACGGTTAAGTGCTTTTAATATCACATAAATCGTGTTCAATGTGTCTTTCATTTGGGCATTGTAATTAAATACATTGATCCTAGTCCTTTTTCCTGATTAGCAAAAGAAAAATAAGCCATTCTAAATCAAAATTATAACGCGATAACAAGTTTCACACTAATCACGACACTGACAGCCATTCCCATTAAGCGGAAATTCCGTAGGCTAACGTAACTCCAGATCCGGGTTAATGGGCCAACTAAGATTGTGAAATTGAGCTATAGATGGCGGGCTTGGATGTCCTGGAAGAAAACGCTGTATATAAAAGCATAACCTACGTCCAGTACTTATAGGGAGCTGTAATATGATCCACTTATGCTTTTATCTGTTTTCCGGAGTAAACTGGGCTTAAACGATTACCATGATATTTTCATATATTTGCATGATGCCCTAATCAGTTCCACCCCACGACCAGCTCAACTCCTAGTACCAGATTCTACACTCTTCTTCACAGCCAAATTGACTTTAGTCCAAGAATAAATGTTTTCGCTAAGGCTTAGCACCACACTGTTTTCCTGAGCAGAACCTATTTTATTCCCTCCTATTTTCCGGAAGCTAATGTTGCTTTTTTCCACTACTTCTTTTCTGCCTTAAAGCTGGGAGTAGAAACTGTAAAACTAGGCTTTCAGTTAAAATTTATGACAGGTGTTAGAAAAACATTTTTGCTCTATGGTGATTAACAACCATCATTTCGCTGTTCAAATCTAGAAATTTTACTCGCGCCATTCATACGCTAGTTTTTAACTAGTCACCTTCTCTATCTTGAAACTAGCACGAGTATACTTCTAAGTTATATATATAATACACTCCTGCTATAAGTGTACGATTCACTTACGCAAAGTTTGGACTAAAATCGAGTTATTCTTCTTGATAAAGCGTCTTGTAACTAAAAGTGGTCTTCATTTCTTTTTGGGGGTTGTGTTGACAGTGCGACGCATTTTGAAAGCAAATACAAGACGGAAAGCGTGAGGAAAGGGCAAAACGCTCAGCTCAAGTGGGAGTCGCTCGGAGATAAGCCCATCGCCATTGCTTGGTTTAAAGATAAGCAGCAGTTCGACCCCGACACCGACCTGAGGTAAGATTTATGGCTATCCCCGAAAGCCCAACACGCACGCACTAGAGACCTTAAGAAACTAAACTACGTCAGCGTCTGCCTATAGACCTCGAGCGCCTTAGTCGTCCACCAAGAAAAAGTTGGTAATAGAAAATTATTTTTGTTGCAATATTTCATATTGAATCATTGGATCTTATGCGGTAGGGTGTCAATTCATATATACAAGGGCCTACCTGCCCTCTAGAATTGATAAAAACTGCCTTTTGAAGAAAGGCTTGAAAAAGAGAAAATAGATTGGCTAAAGTTCTGATATTTCTAAATTTTTTTTCAAAATATTTTGAAGACATTATAAAACATCAATTATTTCAAATTAATTACTTATTTTGGTTTTTTTTCACCAACTGTATTCTATTTGCCGAAAATATTTGATCACGAAATTTGGCATTACTAACAAAAGAAAAGACCTCAAAAATGCTTGCATCTTTTGAAATGGCGCTTGAATTTTCCTAGAAACTCAATTTCTTAAACTCTCTAATATTATCTTAAACTCTCTAATATTATACTCCCCACTGAAATCCGTAATGGCTGGATTACGCAGATATCCACTAAATGTACAGGGAAGGTGATATTCCTTACTTTCTTGGCGTATTTTACATATTTTAAGAGCGTTCAATAACGGACCGGGATCCTGTAAATTCTATGGAGACTAAAAAAACTGGGCGCTTTGTTGATCCAGAAAACGCGGGTGAGATTAGGATTATCATATATCAAGGTCCTTCTTAATTTCCCAGCATAGTCTAAAAGCTAGGTGTGCGGGCCGGGACTTAGATGAGGATCAGGTATACTAAGATCAGTTGAAATAAATTTCAATGTAAATGCGATGTATTCCCCACGCCCACTGTGCTTGGTGGAGTAAATTCAGGTGGTTAAGTCCTTGAGATGATTATGAAAGCGCAAAAAGCAAAAATATCGCTTCCGCTTTGAAACTTGGGAAACGGAACTGCACTAATGACAACAAATATTTCAGGCAAAACCTTTCAGTATTGGGTTGTTGTTGTCTGAGCGAAGTGACTCGCGTAATTCTGTTTTCGTTAATTCCGGTCCCAGGGAATTCCTTAATTTCGCAAAACAAGAGCTAGGCTTGACGCCAAAACGAGAATTCGTTCGGGATGAGCGATTGTAATATTTGGACTCCCAAGTGCTTCATTTACAGATGAATTATGATCCTACATTTTAAGCCCGATATAAAATGACACTAAACAAATTAAGAATTATACAAATGAATTATATAACTAGGAATATTATAATAAACGATATAAAATTATCTACTTAGTAAATCGCTTAGTCAATTTCTAATTCTCCATACACCTTTACAGACAACTTCAACTATGTTTACGAAGTTTTTCTTCCTAAAATTTGAAACTTAAGATCGGCTAAAATCTTGAATAGGCCTAGATAAATTGGAACAATGATAGAAGATACGATTTCATAGAAGATACGAGCAATTAAGATTTGTCAACGAACACTACGCGATAGGCTTATGCCCGCGAAACGAGCCCGTCAGGTGATACTATTCGTTCAATAGAGATGCTTCCTATTGCTTCGCGGAGAAGTCTAACTCGCAATTTCGCAAGCGCTGTTTCGATAGAAAAATAAAAATTTTAGCCCAGTGTGTAACTTTAAGATACCGGATTTCGTAATGTTGTAAAAGATATTTAATTTTGAAGATTCTGTGATTTCTTAAAGGGTATGAGAAGCTTCGTTTGAAAAACCTCTGATTTATATAGCAAAAGATAGAATTAATTACTGTGAATTCAAAAATATCAAGCTTTTAATTCTCCGATTTCTAGTTGTTTGGCAATATGCATTTGAAAATGCTTCATATGGAATTATTTAAAATCCACTTTTTAAGAAAGGCTACAACGTATTCTTGTTTTTGACGTCACACACGCGAGATCTTGTTTTTGACGTCACACACGCGAGATGGTGCCACTCTCTCCGCTATGAGACCCAGAGGGGAGAAGCATGGACAGAGCTCGAGACGCGTATACCTCGCGCTCGCGCTCGCGCGTATAGGATTCCCGTGCTTTTTTAGTTTTTTTCCTCAACGTCATAGTGATGTCATAAAACAGCCGAACAAGCTGACAAGACAAAATGATTTATATATCGAAACCAAGTTTTCGTGATTTTCCAATGGATTTTAAAAATAGAAACTTTGGTTCAATTATATTAAACACTTTATATTTTGAAAGTAGAGACTTGAAAGTGTAATATAATACCACTTTCGTGCTAAAATATGATATGAAATTGTAAATTCCCATACCCATTAATAACATTTTGTCCTTGGGATCAAATATTTCAAGTTTTCGATTTTTAGTGATTGATTTTTAAACATATTCTATTGTTTATCATTTCCACCACAGAAACACGAAAATTTTGAAGCGTGCTTTTGTAACAATATTTTATATTTTTTTGTGTTGCAGATACGAATCTAAGGAAACAGTGTTATTAAACGTCATCATATCCGAAGTCATAATTTTAAGAGCCGATCGACGGGACTCGACCCTGTACTCTTGCTCCGCAACCAACTCTTTCGGACAAGATGAAACTAACATTCAGCTAATTATACTTGTTGGTAATCCTACCCTATAGGTGACGGCTACCCGTGTCCGCTGGTGGTGACTTACACCAAATGCACCATCCGTAACGACCTGATCAAACCTCAAAAACTTCTCTGGTTTACGGCAGAACAAAACCTGATTTGCTTGCCAGGGACCCTTTGAAAATAAATAAATAAAGCTTTACCTATAACTTGGATTTCTTTAAATTTTATTTGAAATTAGGACAGAGATGTCCCATTTTAATCCAAATTAGGACAGTATTCTAGCATTTTAGACCATTTTTTTCTGGAAACCTATTGGTCGGACTCGGATCAGTCTAAAAATTGGTGCAATCTTTTCAAATTAGTTGAAACCACGTGCATTGGCTTTCTCGCTCACTTTATTAATTTATTTAGCATTTTAATCTCCAATTTTCTAAAAAGTCTTCCTGATCCTTTGTAAACTTTATTTGACGCCTCTTCTTTCATAAGAAGGGGGTCTGGGACTTTGACGCGCGCCCAGATTACTCCGTTCTCCATTCCTACTTCTAAAATTAAATCCATCCCTGATTAGTAGTAAAATCAGTTATTGAATTAAATTTTCATTATTTAAAAAATAATGATTAAGGCTTTAATATTTTGAAGAACAAAAAAACCACTTCATAAACATGTCCTTGAAAATAACACTTTGGGACTATAGATTTTTTTTAGGTCTTTGTTTGAAATCCATGAATATGTGGTTGAATTTCAGATATCGGAAGAGCCTTTATACGCAACCGTTAAACGGACGCCAAGGCCTCCAAAATCAGATCTTCATATTTATAATTTTCCATCGGTGTCACCATTTCGGTTCTCGGGTTGGCATAGATATAAAATGTTCTATACTTTAAATTGTAGATGATTTGGGGAGAGCGGTGGACAAATGGAAAGAACCATTTTCCGAGAAAAGTGAAGAGTATGCGGAGAACAGCATATCAGGTCAGCAAATAATTCCGAGGGGCGACATCACAGTATCTTTAAATTATTATAAAAATGACACTAAGCAGAATGGGTTATTTGGTATCTTAAAAATAATAGAAAAGAAGTTTATTGTGCATAAAAAAATCACGCAGGATTCACGGGATGATACACAGTAAATTGGTATTTACATGGATTAGAATCTATTTACAGTAAAATGAGGAAGCAATTAAAAATTAAACAGAGCAAAGTACAGATTACAATATTCAATAATTGATAAAATTGTCAGAATTTGAATCTATGTACAGTAATTTCAAAAAAGATTAAAATGTAAACAATTCAATTGTAGTTCACAAAATTGAATAGAAAAAATATCAAAATTATCATTGAATTTATTACAAATGTTTTGCATCCGAATTAAGGGGTGTAAACTATTATGTGTTATATAAAAGGTGGAGCGAAGCCTGATGGACCTGAAAGTTCGATTTTACTAAAAGGGCAGGTAAGTACAAAAAGTGGTGGATGAGTTTATAAACAATAACAATAATATTAATAATTTAAGACTATAATTCTTTTCGCTACTATTTTCCTATTTTTTGTGTAATACTACATATTTAAAAAGGTTTTGAATAATAGTGGCTATTTAAAGATCTCGTACATTTCTTTAGTGTTTTCTCAAATATTGGTACTGTACTTTGTTACGTAAATAAACTGGAATTTAAAATGCCCTCCCCTTCTCAAAACGTACCAAACAAATACGAAAATCTCGAATTGCGTGACTGTTTTATAGGTTTTTCAGAATTTCCCAGTGTTGTAATGCGTAGAAGTGCAGTAGAGCATGAAGTTTCTATGGGATGATAATTACACTTTCGTGGAGTTAAATGAAGATAATGGCTTTTTGAAGTTTAATTTAATTTCTTTATAACTTAATTTAATGGCGTAGGCAAAAATCCAATAAAACACGTCTCGCTTTTTGGCGTCTCGCGCTCTGTAGGCTTTAGAATCATGAGAGTGAAGCCAACTTTAGCTTGTTTGTGTGTAAGGGGAATCTTAGGCCTTTTAATATTTTATTCGAGTGAGAACGGAACGAATGAGGAATATCTAAAGGTTCTAGAGTCATAATAACTACAACGGCGAACTAGTAAACCTTTAATTAAATTGGTTAAACTAAAGGCTAGTACACCGTGCGCGTAATTTCAAGAACTAAAGGAAAAATAACTAATATGTGTTTTCAAAGTGAACTTTAGTCAAAGAATATTGAAGAAATACCGACAGAACAATATTTGAAGTAAAAAACTATCCGACTTCATACTGCGTAGTTGTTGCTGGTCAAAAGTAAGCTCAATTTGCTTTGCTTTTAATAGAATTACTTTGGTTTTGTGAATGTGTATATTTGCGCAATGATCTTTTCAGTAAAAGATGTTTACACCCTCATTAAAAGTGGCTCAATATTTATTCTGAAGCTGACCAATAAAAGGTTCGATCACCATAATGGTTTAATATTAATTCGGATGTGAAGTGAAATGAGTTTATAGCAAATTGTCAAGAGATTTTAGAAATACAGGGTGTTTCTGATAAGTCTGCCATAAATCAAGGGGCGTGTTCTTTGGGTCAAACTGAGTGGAAAGTGTCAAAGAACATGGGGTGTACAAGAATTTGCAACGAAGATATGGCCCCCCAAACATTGGCCCCTAAAACAAGAAAATATTCGAAAATGTAGACTAAAACAAATTCAGCCTTATCAACTTGTTTAGAAATATGAGACAATTTCAATAGTTTCCCTCTAACATCGTTATTGAACTTTCACCTGGCAGAAGTGTATTAAATGAGTAGAAGTATGCCTACTCTAGTAAAGTAAATTCAAAGTATCATGGTACCTTTCGGTTGGTATTACTTTTATTCTTAACAAGTTAACATGGACGTTACAGGTATTGTTCAAAATGTCCACCAACGGCGTTAAGACAAACATGAACCCGTCTTTCGAAAGATTCTTGGACACGTTGGAAGATTCCTGGCATGTTCCTGATTGTTTGACAACCTTCAATAATTCGTCTTCGCAAGTCTTCCTCATCACGGACTTCATTCTTGTACACGATGTCTTTGAGATGACCCCAAAGATAGAAATCGCACGGATTTAAATCCGGAGATCTGGCTGGCCACGCAACTGGTCCTCCACGCCCAATCCACCTCAAATTAAACGTAGCATTAAGATGTTCTCTAACTGCACGGCTGAAATGTGGGGGTGCCCCGTCGTGCATAAACCACATGTCACGAAGTAATGCTAACGGTATGTCCTCGAGTAGTTCAGGTAAAGTGTCTCTTAAGAACGTGAGATATGCTTCACCATTTAGTCTGGGTGGAAGAAAATGCGGACCTAGTAAATGATTACCGACAATGCCGCACCATACGTTTGAAGAAAATTGCTGTTGGTGACTTCTAACACTAGTTGCATGTGGGTTTAATTGGCGCCATTCGTGGTGGTTGTGATAGTTCAGAATTCCATCCCGGGAAAAATGTGCCTCGTCGGTTACTAAAAGGACCCGTGGAAATTGATTGTCCTCTACTCTGGCCAAAAACCACTCGCAAAAGTCGATGCGTCTTGGATAATCTGCCGGGTTAAGAGCTTGCACCTTTTGAATATGATACGGGTGAAACTGATGTCCGCGGAGAATTCGCCAGACCAAAACGTGATTAACATGTAATTGTCGTCCAACTTGTCTGGTACTTGTCGAGGGGTCCTCATCGAACATGGCAAGGACGTCTTCCTCGATTTCCTCCATGTCTTCTGGAATGTCTCGCTCTCGAACGTTGTTGGGTTGTACTTGTCCGATGTCCCTCAAGCGCCTGTCAACAGCCTCGAACGTACGACGATTTGGTATGCGTCGTTGCGGAAATTGTTCCTGGTATCGCCGCTGTGCTTCCACTGAATTGCCCTGCGCCAGTCCATACATGAGATGCATGTCTGCATATTCTGCATTGGTATACGCCATACTGTACTACCACACGTTCGTTCGAAGTGATACTGTGACGTTATCAACAACATCGCGTTACTTTATAGCAAACCACCGTTTAGTTTTTACGTTTGCGTCATGACTGTCAGCATTGTTTTTTATTCACGGACTTCATTCTTGTACACGATGTCAAAAAAATCTTTGAGATGACCCCAAAGACTTTTTAGCAAACCACCGTTTATTGTTTACGTTTGTGAATAAAAAACAATGCTGACAGTCATGACGCAAACGTAAAAACTAAACGGTGGTTTGCTATAAAGTAACGCGATGTTGTTGATAACGTCACAGTATCACTTCGAACGAACGTGTGGTAGTACAGTATGGCGTATACCAATGCAGAATATGCAGACATGCATCTCATGTATGGACTGGCGCAGGGCAATTCAGTGGAAGCACAGCGGCGATACCAGGAACAATTTCCGCAACGACGCATACCAAATCGTCGTACGTTCGAGGCTGTTGACAGGCGCTTGAGGGACATCGGACAAGTACAACCCAACAACGTTCGAGAGCGAGACATTCCAGAAGACATGGAGGAAATCGAGGAAGACGTCCTTGCCATGTTCGATGAGGACCCCTCGACAAGTACCAGACAAGTTGGACGACAATTACATGTTAATCACGTTTTGGTCTGGCGAATTCTCCGCGGACATCAGTTTCACCCGTATCATATTCAAAAGGTGCAAGCTCTTAACCCGGCAGATTATCCAAGACGCATCGACTTTTGCGAGTGGTTTTCGGCCAGAGTAGAGGACAATCAATTTCCACGGGTCCTTTTAGTAACCGACGAGGCACATTTTTCCCGGGATGGAATTCTGAACTATCACAACCACCACGAATGGCGCCAATTAAACCCACACGCAACTAGTGTTAGAAGTCACCAACAGCAATTTTCTTTAAACGTAAGGTGCGGCATTGTCGGTAATTTACTAGGTCCGCATTTTCTTCCACCCAGACTAAATGGTGAAGCATATCTCACGTTCTTAAGAGACACTTTACCTGAACTACTCGAGGACATACCGTTAGCATTACTTCGTGACATGTGGTTTATGCACGACGGGGCACCCCCACATTTCAGCCGTGCAGTTAGAGAACATCTTAATGCTACGTTTAATTTGAGGTGGATTGGGCGTGGAGGACCAGTTGCGTGGCCAGCCAGATCTCCGGATTTAAATCCGTGCGATTTCTAACTTTGGGGTCATCTCAAAGACATCGTGTACAAGAATGAAGTCCGTGATGAGGAAGACTTGCGAAGACGAATTATTGAAGGTTGTCAAACAATCAGGAACATGCCAGGAATCTTCCAACATGTCCAAGAATCTTTCGAAAGACGGGTTCATGTTTGTCTTAACGCCGGTGGTGGACATTTTGAATAATACCTGTAACGTCCATGTTAACTTGTTAAGAATAAAAGTAATACCAACCGAAAGGTACCATGATACTTTGAATTTACTTTACTAGAGTAGGCATACTTCTACTCATTTAATACACTTCTGCCAGGTGAAAGTTCAATAACGATGTTAGAGGGAAACTATTGAAATTGTCTAATATTTCTAAACAAGTTGATAAGGCTGAATTTGTTTTAGTCTACATTTTCGAATATTTTCTTGTTTTAGGGGCCAATGTTTGGGGGGCCATATCTTCGTTGCAAATTCTTGTACACCCCATGTTCTTTGACACTTTCCACTCAGTTTGACCCAAAGAACACGCCCCTTGATTTATGGCAGACTTATCAGAAACACCCTGTATACTTAAATTTTCCTAGTCTGGGGTAGTGCTTTAAACCGTACACGGATATCTGAATTGTGACGGGATGTTTGCTTCAATTCAACTATCGTTTACTTAGTTGAGAGCCATTTGCTGTTCAGATCAGATGACTTTTTCAGAAACACTTTCGGATCACATCTTATCTGAGATAAAAACGATGTTGTAGACCTTTGAAACAGATATCTGTGGTATCGGAAGTAGTTTTGGATTTAAACCTATTAAGAATGTAAATGCTTGCAATATATTCCAAACTCATATGCTTAAAAAAAGAGTTCTTATTTTTTCTTATAGTTTTTCAAAACCATACGAATCAAATAATGTATCTAAAACAAAATCCTGGATTCCCTAAACCAGAAATCACTATGACCGTAAACCGTCCCCTCTATTTTACGAAACCTAGCCTAACCATCCAGCATAATCTGATGTATCACGCGCACAAAGTGCAGTAGTGCACGAAAATTATCATCTTGTTTCCTTCACCCAAAAAAGCCCGCGAGATTTATACTACCTTTCTTTCCTCTCTCTCCTCTCCGAACGGTATGCCCCCTCTCCCTCTTCCCCCTCTCACTAATAGAGCTATTTCAGAAGCCTTAGTGTGACGTCACCCATGCTATTTGCCCATAGAACCAAAGCGGTACCAAACATGGCCGCCGACTGCCAAAGCTAAGCCCATGACGTTTTACCTAGGCACTGACGTCACAACTGAGATAGCTCTATATACCAGGCAGGCGGTTCTCTCTCTAAGCGGAGCTTCGTTTCCCCTCCCTCAACGTATCGCCATCGCGTACGCTTTTCGCGACTCGGCAAAGGGGTTTGGTCATAGAGCTTTGAGATTTTAAGGACCTTGGGAATACACCGTTTTCCTGCCCCCCGACGATTTTGAAAATTTTCCTCTCTACAAACCGCTTTACAAGCTAACCTAAATAGAGCTTTGCGATTTTAAGAACCTTGGGGTTTGGTGCCCTTTCATAAATTTTACCGGAATAAAATTCCGTGTAAAATTAAAAATAAATCTATCCCTGGTTTATCTAGTTCAGGGAAATTTGTTTTCATTACTTCAAAACCCCAGACTACCCCTTTAAGGTTTAAGTCGAAAAATAAGCGATCCGATTGGGTTATGGATTAATTCTCCTTTTATTATAGAATAAAATATACATGAATGAAATGAAAAACGTATTGGAGCTAGTAATAAAGAGGATTAATAATAATAAGGATTAAGAGGTGACCTCTCCCATAAGCCTCTTTGGTCAAACTAAGAGGGAAAGACACCGGGGTAGAACTCTTTCTTCCATCTCGAATTTCGGGGTCTGCGCTCTAAGCGTTTTAGATCCAGAGAGTGCGTAGAGTGGACGCAGTTATTCTCCTGAGTTGAATTACAAGTTGGTGAAATAGCTTTTTATAAAATAAGCTTAAGAATTGCCAATGCTTAACTTAATGGGGAAGAAAGTAGCACTCTGAATTCATCGATTTTTTCGGAGAAGAAACAAAGCGTATCCAACTGCTCATAAATCAGAAAAGATTTTGGTTTAAAGAGTGGTTCGTAGACTTATCCCTTACAAAAATCTTCTTAAGAACTCTTAAGAAAATTCCTTGGGAAATTGCTTTGGAAATCCTTAAGGCGTTCTTTTGGAAATTGGGGAATATTGGCCTCTTTTTCTTTGGAAATTACTTTGGAATTATCTTTGGAATTTTCATGGGAAATATCTTTAGAATTTTCTTGGGAAATATCTTTGGAATTTTCTTGAGAAATATCTTTGGAATTTTCTTGAGAAATATCTTTGGAATTTTCTTGGGAAATATCTTTGCAATTTTCATGGGAAATATCTTTGGAATTTTCTTGGGAAACCTCTTTGCAATTTCCTTGGGAAATGTCTTTGGAATTTCCTTGGGAAATGTCTAACACTAAACATCTTTGGAATTTCTTTGGGAAATGTCTTAGGAATTTCCTTGGGAAATATCTTTGGAATTTTCTTGAGAAATATCTTCGGAATTTTCTTGAGAAATATCTTCGGAATTTACTTTGGAAATGTCTTGGGAATTTACTTTGGAAATGTCTTGGGAATTTACTTGGAAATGTCTTTGGAAATATATATGGAATTTTCTTGGGGAACATATAGAGAAGGTTATGGGGTAAATTAATTTAGTCCCTAGAAACGAGGATAGCTCTCACATGCAGAACCATATCCCAATACTGGGAGGGCAGTTCTTATATGGTGAATTACACCCCTTACAGCGAGGGAAATTCTCGCATGCAGTGTGAAATTGCTTATAAAGTCAGACTTTTAAACATCCGTAAACGGCGGAAAGTTTAAACCTTGTGCAATTGTATAGGGTACTAAGTGGGTTTTGGAGGCTTTAATGGCCAAGCAGTAGATCCATACGTTGTTGTTAAATTTAATGATGTATATTCATTGAGAGTTTTTTGAGTACCAGAAACGCGTTTAACCTAATTATCTCTACAATATTTCTAAAAAAATATTTATTTTGGACTCTAATTACGCTCGAAATAAAGATAAAACATGCCATAAGAGAATTAAGCAACAATTGCGACTGCCAGCTTAGATTCCATGTAAATCTAAACAACGATTTTAATTACTCTTACTTTACTTTTAATCTATTTTATCCTTTAAATAAACACCTCACGGATTATTAAAGGCAAAAAAAAATGAAAAAAATATGTAAATATAACATTTCATTTCAGCGCATGCTGAGCCTTAGCTACGGAACAAGCCTTCGTTAAACGTTTTTACTTTTTAAATTTTTAACCATTAAGTTAAGGAAAACTTTAGCTAAACAATTTGGGTAAAAATATTTTGAGATAATTATACGTAAAGCATAATTGCAATATATCTGGCCCTTTGAAATTCATCTCTAAAATTCTTAACTAATTTCGTTGGAAAATAAACCCTAGACCTTCTTTGGAAATATATCTCTTGAATTCCAAACGAATTTCTTTGGAAAATAAACCCTAGATCTTCTTTGGAAACTTAGCTCTAGAGTTCCTAAAGAATTCCTTTAGAAAATAATCCCTAGACATTCTTAGGAAATTTATCTCTAAAATTCCTTAAGAATTTCTTTGGAAAAATAATCCCAAGACATTCTTAGGAAATTTATCTCTAGAATTCCTTAGGAATTTCTTTAGAAAATAAACCTTATACATTCTTTGGAGATTTATCTTTAGAATTTCTAAAGAATTTCTTTAGAAAATAATCCCAAGACATTCTTAAGAAATATATCTCTAGAATTCCTAAAGATTTCTTTAGAAAATAATCCCAAGACATTCTTTGGAAATTTATCTCTAGAATTACTAAAGAATTTCTTTAGAAAATAAACCTTATACATTCTTTGGAAATTTATCTTTAGAATTCCTATAGAATTTCTTTGGAAAATAAACCCAAGATATTCTTTGGAAATTTATCTTTAGAATTCCTAAAGAATTTCTTTGGAAAATAAACCCAAGACATTCTTTGGAAATTTATCTTTAGAATTCCTAAAGAATTTCTTTGGAAAATAATCCCAAGACATTCTTTGGAAATTTAACTTTAGAATTCCTAAAAAATTTCTTTGGAAAATAATCCCAAGACATTCTCTGGAAATTTATCTCAAGAATTCTTTAGGAAATTCCAAGGAAGTCTTTGGAAATAGTTTCTTTAGAAAATGATCCCAAGGGCTCCGTAGGGTTCCAAAGAAATTCCTTTAGAACTCTTAAGAAGATTTTTGTAAGGGATTCTTCTACCTAACAAGCCTCGTATATTTCTTCCAATATCTGGTCTGATAAAGGCAGGTTTCTATGTCGGAAACACCAGCTGCAAGTTGGACCTTTCAGATACCAATCCTTCCACAGCAATAGATTTTGGAGATCTGGCACAAGCTTTGGACGTTCATTGTCTCCTTAGTTCTAGAACTTCCAAGTCTAAAATGGAAAACGGCAACCGAAAAATTCGAATTGGCATCATTGAGGTAAGAAGAATCGATCTGTTTATGCACTGCCTCCTTTACGTATCAAGGCCAATATCCACACTTATCAAGAGAATTGAAAGGTTATTTTAAAATACGATAGTGAATACCTTAGTGAAATCATGGAACTAACGCTAGCGTTAGTTAGTTCCATGGTGAAATGCACGAGTACGATAGGAATTCTTATTGGGAATTTGTACGATGACGACGTCACGGGGAGGTATTACACTGGACGTTTCTGACACTGCGTTCGCTGTTGGCAAATCGGAGCAAACGTGTTCCCAATTCACAGAAAGGAATATAGACTTCTACTCCATTATCATCGTTAGGTTTAAGATGTACGCGGCGATTGGCTAAAGTTACGAGAAACGTCTAGCCTCCCAATGGCAAGGCTTCCACCAAAGGTTAACGCAATTGCGCTAATCGACCAACTTATATACCCTGAATTTCCAAAAATTGTGAAAAAGGCATACTCTAGGATTCAAACGTCAATAATAGTTAGGCCTATGTTTAAAAAGATTTTAGCAATAACGTTTCTTAAATCGACTTAACTAGAATTAAGGTAAATTACTGACGATCGGAATAATTAATATCAACTTGTATTTATTGAATTATTTAAGAAAAAACCACATGCGTATATAGGTAGTTAGCCCTCGTCTCGACTCGGAGAGGTTTATTTTGGTCTCCCAACTTGTTTTAATTATTTGTCAGGAAACATTACTTGTGGAAATCACAAGAAATGTCATTCGAACAGCGAAGGAAATTTTACAAACCTTCGGCAATGTTAGGTAAAAATGTTACAAGTGTATTTTATATCATATAATTACCACTCGATTTTTACAGCGTCGAAGAAATTCATATATCAAAATACGAAGTTGATGACATGGATATATTTACTGATATTCCCGAAGTATGATATTTAGATGCCAAATGTTATTATTTTTAATTATTTTAAACGCGCCTAGAATATGGACATCTTTCTCGTTCCGCTCGATTACACCCTCTTGAGTAGATCCAAGAATTTCAATATCTCTCGTCTGATTACCGTTGTTCGAAACACTTGGACTTTCATCATGTCACCCGCTCCCCTTGCCATCACCAAATCAAGTTCAAATTTCTTGAACATCCAAAAAAACGTGAGCTTATAAAACTGAGTACTTTAAACTAAAAAAGGAAATAGAACGAAGAATTACAATTAATACTCAAATACTTGCATTCATAAGCGCGAAGAAAGGAGACGCGAAAAATATTCCAGTAGATTTTTTCTGTCGTTGATTTACTCATATCATAAGTTTATCATGCCTCTAAGTACACAAATATGGGTTACGACTGGGCATCTTCCGCAGGCTACTGTAACGTCAGAATGCGTACAGCGCTAAGATCCGAAAAGAGAAAATTTTGAAATTCCTGTCGCGGTGCAGCCACCAAACGGTCGAGACGATTACTAAATGGGTCACATGAAAAAAATCATCCAATGGAATAAAGGAGATGTTTTTAGTTTCGTATAGGCATTAAGGGGAAAGAATTTTACTTAAGCAACCCCAAAATCCCTCTCTCTCTCTCGTGAGATAGTGGCGGTTTCAGTCCTGAAACATTCTAAATGGAATAAAAAAAACGCTAGGCTAGGCAGTACAATTTTGTATTCTACAGGGCCGGTAGGCCCTTGTAGATATGACTTGATACCGTTTTGTAACGTTAAAGTAATATTCACCCGCTTTTGCTAATTTCCTATGGAGATTGACATGGGTTTTTCGTGATCTTTCCCCACCGCTAACTTAAAAACTACAGCGAAGTTACGTTTCGGAATTATCTTAAATTAACAATTAAGTATTCAGGGTGTGCTATCAGCCAGTTTGATCAAAACAATTAAGTCTAAGTATGTTAATTTTAGCTAATTACAGAAGTACGGCTTTGACCATCGTGATTGGACATAATAATTAGCTAGATCTCTTGGAAAACTCAGTGTTACTACGTATCTGTAGTGTGGTGCTTATCACGTCCGCTTCACACGCGGAAGGTCCCAGGTTCGAGGCCTGGTAGATACATGTATTGACCATCGTGATTGGACATAAGAATTAGCTAGATGTCTTGGAAAACTCATTGCTACCACTTATCTATGGTGCAGTGGTTATCACGTCCGCTTCACACGCGGAAGGTCCCAGGTTCAAGCCCTGGTAGATACATGTTTTGACCATCGTGATTGGGCGCTTGAATTAGCTAGATCTCTTGGAAAACTCAGTATTACCACGTATCTATGGTGTAGTGGTTATCACGTCCGCTTCACACACGGAAAGTCCCAAGTTCGAGCCCAGGTAGATACATGTTTTAACCATCGTGATTGGACATAATAATTAGTTAGATATCTTGGAAAACTTAGACTTACCACGTGTCTGTGGTGTAGTGGTTATAATAAATATTTAACAATTATTTCACTTCACTTGGTTTAATAATGTGACATAGGTAGCGTACTTTTTCCCTATTTTTAAAACCATTAAACTAAGTAATATTAGAAGTTCAACAGATTGTCAAATAAAGATGTTTAAAGCCACTGTAAATGGTGCTTAAATGCCTAATATTCCCTTAATACTTCCAAATAATATTAGTAAATGGCGTGAATTGATCATCGAAATGGGGTTAAAGTACACCCTAAATGATGTCTTTTTTGGCACTGGAAAAAACAGCATATATGGTGTTTGAATGCACCATTATATAGAGTGCAAATATATGACGGTAAAGCAAACATAATTATTCAAAATTTAATTACATTAAGACTGAAGAGAGAGATATTATAAAAAAACGTCTTGGTTTGGACCAAGGCCGAAAAAACAAACGATATGTGTGGGGTTTATCAATTGACTGAAGTTTCAGATATTGAAATTTTTTTCTACTTATTTTTATCCACTCAATCATTAATCAATATTTAATTCAATCAACTGATTTTACTGTTAATCGATCTAGTCCCTCTAAATTAATTGAAAAAATACATATCTACGCTTTTTCAATAACAATTAATTTCATGATAAAATGTTTTCGGAAAATGTAATTGTTCTTGAAAAAGCGTAGATATGTAATTTTTTCAATTAATTTAGAGGGACTAGATCGATTAACAGTAAAATCAGTTGATTGAATTAAATATTGATTAATGATTGAGTGGATAAAAATAACTAGAAAAAAATTTCAATATCTGAAACTTCAGTCAATTGATAAACCCCACACATATCGTTTGTTTTTTCGGCCTTGGTCCAAACCAAGACGTTTTTATATAATTGAAGTTGAGGTGATAAATGATACGGGGAGAGTATAGGGTTTCATTAAAGGGAGCCAGACAAACACTATTGTCATAGGAGTAGCAGCCATATCTCTACTTAGAGGCATGATAAACTTATGCACATATTAAGAACAAAGCATATTCAGTATCCCGTAAAAACCTATCATAATATGAGGGATGAACCACTTTGGCGAATTTAGTGGCTCCCACTTGCTACAATGTTCGAATCTTTGACGTTGCAGCCTCTCGATAGCCCTGAGAACGAATTTTAGGGCATTACATAAAAGAATAGTCATAACAATTTTGTGAAGAAGTATGAGTGCAAGGTATAATGAGTCGATATTACCAATAGACGCTCTTACTTCTTGGTAATAGGTGAAAAGATGTTGAATATCTTTAATGATAAAGTTTTTTTGGCCAGGTTTGCGTATGCTTTGTCTTGTGCTTAGTATTAGTCTCAGTAGTCATGTCTTGGCTCACCACCGTTGAAATTGCAAAGAGAAAGAAACAACTATGGACTCGTTTAAGAAGAACATTTTTTAGACACGTTGAGCATCACATATGGAACAATATATTTCTATTCTTCTTTGAGCGTATGTATCGCCACAAGACAAACAGCTTCATTGCAAACTAAGAACACGATGAATCATGTTACCGAGTTATTTATGTTGCAGCTTACTCTCGTATTCCATTCATTGGCACGTGGAAGGTAGTTTTCGCGTGTTGGCTTTTCTGCGTCATGTTTGTCAACATTGAAATCTCGAGTTACCTCAAGTCGGAATTCTCGGAGATAAACTACGCCAAAATCGAAACTGTGCAAGATCTGATCGAACAACGTGGCAAATTCAAGATAGGAGTTATGCAAGGAGGCTTAGAACAGAGATTCATACAAGAAAAGGTACCCCTGAACTACATTTTCTGCCGACTACTTTACAGACCAAACAAAATTATCAGAAATATAGTCTGGAAACCCTATGGAGAACTGGTCTTGTTGTGTAGGCAAGGCTGTTAGCCAGCAGAGAGAATTTATAATAGGGAGTAGAAAGTGAGGAATATTATGTAGCTCAAAAATCACGTGATCAACAAAACTGGCCTGGTCTATTTCCGGTATAATGTTTTGTGGCCCCTCCCTCTAGGGTGGTTCTACAGCTGCTAAATTCGATGGATCGGCTTTTTTAGTAGAAAAATTACAGTCCATCAAGCCAACGTAGAATAATTACTTGTTCATGCCAATTTGCTGTACTTCTAGAGTTTAACGGATTCAAACTTCGCTGTGTTGGAGGAAATTCTGCAGGATGAAAAATGTGGTCGTCTAGTGTCGATTGAGGAACTTTCCGTCGGAAACGTGTTCGAAGACATTCAAGAAAGGAAATTGGTCTTAATCTCCGGCTCTATCGTCGTCTTGAGCCTCATGACTCACCGCTTTTACAACAGAGAAAATCTCTACGATTGGATAGAGAGCTACTTTACGTCACCCCCCATCGACAACAGCTACGCGGTTGCTATCTACTCGAAACACTTTGCCGGAACACCCCTGGCTAAAATGGCTAATAAGTTGTAAGTTTTTCCAAAGAATTTTACGATTTTTTAGCTACACACCTCCTAGGCCTATAACGCTTTAATTTGGAGACATCTGGTGAGAACGATCCCCTTTTATTTTTCTAGAAATGGATCATTCCATTAATTACATACAGAGAAACCAACACACAGGGGGAGTTCCTTTAAAATTATATACATCAAACCTGGGATAGATTTAATTAACAGGGGAAAAGGAATGAAGAACGGTTAGTATTTACTTCAATCTACTCATAGGCCAGTATAGAGCCCCTCCCTCCAACACGTAACGAAAAATTTAAATTATCTTATTGGCTCACTTAAACTACGTTTTGATGACGTTGCTGACGGGAAATACGTAATTCCATTTTACCTCTGTCGGTATGACATGCCTCTTCTTTCATACCCCCGTCCCGTGGAAAGGGGTCCGGGACTATGGCACGCCAAACCGGACTTTGACGCGCGCCCATATTACTCTGTTCTCCATTTCTACTTCTAAAATAAAATCTGTCTCTGTTCTAACGGAATGATCTGTTGAAAGAATGCTGGCATTTTCAGAGCACTATGTGAGCCCTTTGTCAGTTACTATAATGAACTTGACAGATCTCTCTATTCCGTTTAGTCCCTACCAGTATATCTAATCCCAAAAAATGGAATGACCACGGTCTACTTAAATTTAACATTATTGTTAAACTTTTGCGAGTGGTTTTCGGCCAGAGTAGAGGACAATCAATTTCCACGGGTCCTTTTAGTAACCGACGAGGCACATTTTTCCCGGGATGGAATTCTGAACTATCACAACCACCACGAATGGCGCCAATTAAACCCACACGCAACTAGTGTTAGAAGTCACCAACAGCAATTTTCTTCACTGAGGCAATTCATACGCTGGTATAATTTGTTTTCGCTTCTCTGGAAAGCTAGTTAAAACTTGGGAACATACTTTAATGCTTTACTTTGCGGAGGTTAGATATCGTTAGCAAAAACTACCAAAAACTAATGACAGTACCCAGTAATGTTCCAATAATAAAACGCGTATACACTGTAAAAAATAAGCGTGCTTTTGGCATTCAAAAATGATAGGGACCGTTCAATTTTGAACAAGCCTGTATTGAAGCGTTCACATTTAACCAGAGGCATTCAATTTTGAACAAGGAGTGTTTTAGGCGTTCAAACCCAACCATGAGCATTCATTTTTGAATGAAAACTTAACTCTAGCATTCATTTTGAACAACTTATAAGTTGAATGAATCCTTATCCCATTCAATTTTGAATAACCGCCTTGCGCTAAAGAAGTGTTCAGATATGGTAGTTTTGGCGTTCTAATAGAATTGTATTAGTATTAGTAATAAAACAAGAGCGTTTTAGGCGTTCAAAAAAGAACTTTTTGACTTTCAATCGAGTGCATTATGGGCGTTCAAACGACAGCGATATGGGCGTTCAAATGGATTTGTTTTTGGCTTTAAAACAACACTCTAAGAAAAAAGGGTTTAATGGGTATTCAAATATGAACGAAATTGTTCAATCGCAAAAGGTGTGCAAAATAAAATTAATTCTGCCCTAAAATTAGTTGATTCCGCTGCTGTAAATTTGTACTACAAACAAAGCTTTCATTAAAAATACGATAACTTCTCAACAATTTACTATAACTTGCTTATTTACTGTGAATTTAATATGTATTTGTCTGTATAATCATAATTATACTATAATATCATGGAAATGTTACGGATTATTGCGTATTTCACCATTCCCTTATATTTACAAAGGCCTTCAAATAGTTTGATAATGTAATTTATTGCTACAAGGTTATAATCGGAAAGAACTTGATAATGAACACTTTCCTCAAGTTCAGACTTTCTTCATATAACTGAATTACTATTTAACACAACGGTTATGGTTTATGTGTTTCAAATTTACCTGCCCTCAGAAGATGTACAAGCCTTAAGCACATTAGATATCTTCCTTATCAGTGCGTATATTTAATATAGTATGCCTTACCATAACGCATTCAGCGATGAAATTTGAAATCAAATTTCTCTTTTCAAAATTCAACGCTATAGCTATCAAATTTCAATACTTCATCAAACGCTTGTCCACCATGTATTATTAAATGGTGAATTGCTCAATTTTGAACGTAAGCAATTGAATATGAACGCTTGATCAAACTCTGAGAGATGTTGCTCAAAATGAATGCATAAAAATTCACTATTAAACGTTCAATTTTCCAATTAAATTTGAGCGGTTTTCTGCTTAAATTTACACGATATACTAACCTCTTACGCGCCGTTCAAATATGAATGCGTGAGCGTTTAATTTTGAACAATAGTGCTCTGTTCAAATTTTAACGCAACGAAATTATTCAAATTTGAACGTTAAAGCGTAGCACCACAGTGTCGGGGCTATGCACGCCTAAGCATTCAAAGATGAACCTCACTTTTTTACAGTGTACCATACTGAAATAAAATAAATAAGCATGTTTATGATTATTGTTCAGGATGAGGAATGCTTTTGAACAACGTTACGGAGACAAGATAGCCATGCCCGTGTATTTCACACTGGGATTCTTGAAATGGACTGAACCGGTTTCAGAGAGCACAGAGCTGACTTTCGAAGGAGCCAAAAGCGTATTGCTCCTCTACGCCACGGGAAACATCATCGCAATTATCGTTTTCATCATTGAATACACAGTTCAAGTTTACAATTTGTGCTTCAAATAACACAGTAGCAAGTGATATTGCAGTACGTTGTTTTAGCTTCGATGGTGATTATATAAACAAGCTGGGAATCCAAGTTAAACCTCTCCGAATCGAGACGAGGTCTATCTACCCACTTAATTTTCTGGATATGCAACTATCGCTATTTATTGAAAAGCAACTACAGGCCTTAAAATTTTAAATAATGAATTATTCAAGCGTAATTGAAAGTACCAACAACTCTTTTGCCCTGTATACACTAACCTCTCATTTACACCTCAACAATATTTTTATTCATCCGGCATGATTGGTACCGTTTCTCCATACTAAAGCTATTAGCCGCTCAAAAAAAAATTGGAAGCATGTCCGATCATAAATATAACCGCGGCGATGTAATTGCGGTCATGATATACAATATGTTGTAATATGTGGTAAAAAATAAACGGATTATCTTTGCTTTATAGATTAGATTGTTAGACAAAAAGATTAATATTAAGTTAAATGTACAACCACTATCTTTCGTATCTCAATTTATACTGAAGACTGAATCACTTTCTGTGATAACAGCCTTTCTCACTCCACTGCTCGATCACTAAAGTTCCACTCCTATCAGTGTCTTAATGGGTCCTAGATTCTTGATGTCATACAGCCTAGATATCGTTTCATATATCTGTGCAACGTTTCTCTCTCTTAGCATTTTGACTTCCTTATCCATGGCCTCTGCCCATTACAGGTTATCAGGTGAGTTTATCGCTTCGTCAAAAGATTGTTTAACCGTCACCCTCGTAAAATTAGCATCATATTGTTCCTCCGCGTTCGTCTTCGAAAAATTAAAATTTCGTTAGGTTGATCTCTTGGTAAATTTGTTTCAAATACTCTTTCTATTCCGGTCTTGACCTTATGCGTTTTCCTTCAGAGTTAAGGAAATATACATCCATTTTTCCTTTCGTTGCCCCTGATTTTCTTTCTACTTCTTTCTTCCAGCCCTTGGGAGTCCGCCCTGATTGTCTTCTGAACTACTACTTGATGTTTCTTCTGTTGTTCAGTCTATTTCATCTTGCTAGGTATGGTTTTCTTAATTTTTTTCTCTTCCTCATTGTAGAAAAATTTGAACCTAACAATTAAAAAATTTACCTTTACCAACCCCTTAAAAAACGGATTTGGAATGCTTGAACGACCGCAGAAAAGTACAAGGAGACGCTCATCCTAACCAGAGCCTCACCGGGACAACTACGCTGTAATGCTTGCCTGTAATTCAACAAAGTCGATGATTGCATGAGTCTCAAGAAGATAACGTACCACTTAGAAGCTAAATTAGTGGTGTCTCGATTCACATACTAGTTGTTTGGCTTTCAGCGCTAATCTAGAACAATAACTTCAAATCGGATAAGCTATTGTTCAACGCTACTAAACTAAGAGAACTATGCAAAATATTAGTATATTAACATGACAATTTCATCTCGTCAAAAATATACAAATTTTAGGTAAAACGTCAACATATTTCAATACAGTCGCGGTAGCTTAAAAAAATTTTTAGCCTGTTTTTTTTTTCAGAAAAAGCTTTAATTACGTCACTAAAATCAATACAATGCAGGATGTTTATTCTATACTTATTAGAGATTAACTGCCTAATTCTGGTTGCAACATGCAATTTCTGAGCTCGTTCTTGTTGAACTTTAATATAAGAAATGACGTTTCACCTTTGCAGTTTATAACCATTATTGAAAGAAAGATTCTCTATAGAAAGATTTCTATGTTTGAGAGTGAAAAATAAAGCGGGGAAATATAGTGGCTAGATTATTCAGCAAAATAAATATCGGGAAAATTACCTAAATACGAGGTTTAGATACCAAGAAAAGAATGAAAAATATGAAAAGATATCGAATAGGTTTCGATACCTTAGAAAAATTAATTTTTTATTTTTCTTATTCTGTTGTTTGGAATTGATAAACCGTTGGAATTCGGTTAAAGCAAAATTGAGTGACTTGTTACTAATCAGAGTGATACTTTGAAGTTACGAACGGGGACTATGGTTTTGATTTTTCAGTTGGTCGGAAGACTTAAAACAATTTTGCTCTCCCAAAATTTAAGTCAACGAAGTGAGAGAATAGAACGATGACATGGTTAGCTGTAGCTTGGGTTACGTATACTTTTCTCTCTGTGCTCACCTGCGAATCTTTTTGTGAAGGGTAGATGGAGCCATGGTACCAAATGTAGGCTAGGAACCACTTTTGAAAAGGGGGTTCTGGTTAGAAAGTGGTTTCACAACTTAATTTTTCCTCGAAGCGTGAGGTCATAGTATTGCCAGAAGTTTATGACTTCTTATCCTGGGAAGTATTGGACTCAAACCATATCCGGAACCATCTCTGTTAGCCAGCTTCTTATTAGGTCCGATCACCGCGCCACCTACGGCATTTCCCTCATTCTCAGTTGGCAGGCTGATTTGCGCACCAGCAGCGGGCAAGTAACGAAACATTAAGGTGTGTCCTGTGGTTTGAGGTAACGAATCGGAAAATTCCGTTCAAACTAGTGTAGGGTCCATACCCACGAATTGTAATGGATTTTCAGAGAGTTCTAAACAGACGGCTTTTCAACATTGGCGCTGAAGAAGTTTTGAACACGCCCCACAGTTTGAGAGCCACAGCCTCTCGGCGTGGGATTTTTTTCAGTAGACTAAATCGTTTTCCTTTAGTGGGGAGGAAACTTTCGTTCCTCTTTTACGATTGCCATAGGCAATTTTGACTAGCAGGGATGGATACAATACAAAGCCTAGTGTCCAATACAGGATAAGAAGTCATCAACTTCTGGTATTGCCTACTACTTGAACAAGAAATATGGGGCCCCTAATTACCGAGGGGCCCTGGGCTATAGCCCATATAGCCCATGCCTTAAGATGGCACTGGCATACGTATATGCAACATCCGGACCTCGCTCGCAGTTCACAAAATGCAACATTGATTCCTACTGCACTATTATCGTTAGGGTTAAGAAGTACGCGGCGATGTGCTAAGATTACGAGAAACGTTCAGCCTCCCAATTGCAGGGCTTTTACCAAAGGTTTACGCAATTGCGGGCTTTCTTATCATTTACAGTAAATCAATCGCCTTATATACCATAAATTAGTAAAGCTACAAAAATTGTGTAATTTGTTCGCTAGAAGTCAAACGTTAACAATAGCTATGATTAAATTGATTTTAGGAGTAACGTTTCTCAAAACAACTTAACTAGAATTAAGGTAAATTACTGACGATTAAAATAATTAATGTCAATTATATTTATTTAGTTTTTTAAGAATAACACATTAATTGTGTAGATAGCACACGTTTCGACTCGGAGAGGTTAATTTGGTTCCCCAACTTGTTACCTTTCCGAGTGATGATAACGTCAGGGAGAGATATTACACTGGACGCAACAGTGTGTGTCTGTCTGTCACCGCGTCCACAGTTGGCAAATCGGAGCAAATGTATTTGCAATCTACGGACCGCGTTCGCAGCTCGCAGAAAGCAATATTGGCTTCTACCAGGGATAGATGTAATTTTAGAAGCAGGGATGGAGAACGGTTAGTATTTTCTTCAGTCCGACTCATAGCCCAGTATAAAGCCCCTCCCTCCGACACGTAACGAAAAACCCCACCCCCTCCCTCTAAAATTACATCTACACGAAACTAAAATAGGTTTTCTGAATTTCCTAGTGTTTTAATGCGTAGAAGTGCAGCAGAAGTTTCTGAAGGTTCATTTACATGGTTTCTAAAAATCTGCTTGTGCGAGAACTTTTCGTTAGTGACAGAGCTAGAGATTTTTTTATTTAGGTTTTTACAGGCTCAAGCGCAAGCTTCAAGCATATTGATTTACATGCTTTTAAAAATATATTTTAAGATATAACTTGAAATTGTTCAGATTTTAGTCAAGCCTAATGTTTCAAACTTTTCTTAAGCCTAATTTTTACCTCTCCGAGTGACGTATGTCACGGAGAGGTTCTAATTTCGACGTGTCTGTCTGTCTGGGTGTGTGTCTGTCTGTTGTTATTGACTTACACCCCAGGGGACCGCGTTCGCAGTTTTCAAATCGGAGCAAACGTTTTCCCAAATTCCGGACCGCATTTACAGTTCCCGGAAATTTAGAAAATCGTATTCCACTTACCATAGCTATTATCCATTACCTGTCTAACACCACCATCCTCTGGCCATTTGTCCATCTCATATGGACACCAGTCTTTACCCACCATCATTTTGGCTCTTTTTCCATGCCACATGGACACCAGTCTGTACACACTGGCTTCTACACACCACCATTTTCTGGTCTTTGTCCATCCCACTTGGACACCAGTCTGTACACACTGGCTTCTACACACCACCATTTTCTGGTCATTGTTTTTGTCCACCCCACATGGACACCAGTCTGCACACCTGGCTTCTACTCCATCATCATCCTTAAGGTTAAGACATAAGCGGCGATCGGCCAGGGTTACGAGAAACGTCCGGCCTCCCTAAGGTGGGGCTTCCACCAAAGGTTCACGCAATTGCGCTGTTCTTATCCATAGCTGAGATTCGAAACCCTTATACACTACCTATTTTAGTAAGGAGAAGCAACCGGCGTATGCTTCATTTCAAACGCCAATATTAGTCAAGTCTCTCAATAATGTTTAATTGTTCTTTTTTAAAACGATGTAACGTTCAATAAGGCGAATAACTAACGAAGAAAATATTAAATATTAATTTTATTTATTTTAATATTTAAGATAATCTTGTTTCTCAATTCAAAATTAATACGGAAAGAGTTAAAAAGCAGTCTATGTTATTGTCTGTGTGTGTCCGTCCGTTATTACACTAGTGCCGCAGTGCGCTGCGTTAGAAGTTCGTTTTGTTTTGATGTGTAAAGAAATCCTACAGAACCATAATATTCTCTTTATCCTTAATATAAAGAGAATATGATGAAATATTTTTTGTAATTATGATGCATTTAGTGCTTTTGTAGCTTTAAAGCTCTGTTTCATTATGATATTTCAAAGATTTATTTTAATATTATTATTTGAAATGGCTGTTTATATATTACTTAAGCTATACTACATCTGTATATTAATAAAAAATGTCTTTGTACACAAAGACGCGAAAAAGTAAGAGATAAGTGTAAAAGATATTCAAATTTTCATTTTTGAAGACGTGATTATAAAACATCAATTATTTGAAAAAATTTCTTATCTTAGTTTTTTTCACCAAAATTCCTTAAGTAATATATTTTATCCTTAAACATGTGCATCATTTTAAAAATAGAAAACGTATGCATTTTATTTTCTTTTTAAAATTTGGAGATAGTTTGAGTATTCGGGCCTATAAGGAGAATAAAATGGAGAGAAAATCGTTCATAGCAGACAAAATAAAATAAGCATGAAAACTTAACTAAACGTGTTCGTTAATTTTGAAGTTTTCGAGTTTTCAAAAATTGACGTATTGTATCTCTCTCAAAAGATCACGATCAAGCTACATATCCTTTTGACTCAAATAACTACATCACAGTGAAAGGGCGAATGTAATTTTCGGTTCGCAATATTTTCAATTTTAAAATATAAAAATAAATTCTTCTAGCTCTATTTTTCAGATATCCGAGTATTGGAACTTCCTTGAAGCAAATGTTTCTAGAAAATGAACAGTAGTATCAAGGTAGTTTCTCTGAAATTTTTGTGAAAAAAACTAAGATAAGAAATTTTTTTAAATAATTGATGTTTTATAATCACGTCTTCAAAAATGAAAATTTGAATATCTGTTACTTCAAACAATTAATTTTTTACACTTATCTCTTACTTTTTCGCGTCTTTGTGTACAAAGACATTTTTTTATTAATATCTGTCACTTCAGTCTTAATATGAATTAAAACTGTTTATAAACTAGTATTTTAAAACTTATACTGAAAAGCAGGCGCTCCATTTAAGTCTTGTGGTGTTGCTCGTTTATTAGTTACCGCGTTTGAACTAACAAGGCCCTAACCATCTATTATAGAAGTATTAATCTTGATTGCTTCAACGCCCAGTCCAACTCAAATTGCCTTCCCGTCGTTTTCACGTGCAAAGCACAGTGGATGCAATAATACAAATAGACTCCGAAGACTAAGGCTAAAAAATTAATACGTAGACCTGTGTACAAAAACAATCTATACACCTTTGCACAAACATATTCCATAGACCTGTGCTGGGTGACCACATTTCCTAAATTTTATAATTTTTCCTATTTTCGGATGTCTTCCTATTAGTTCCTATAATTTCGATAATTTTCTATTTTTTGAAATTGTAGATATTTTGCGCGCTCTCACTTTTGGTTTTGTTATATATCACTCAAAACAGAAATTTGACAGAAAGTAATGCCGATTTGATTTCCACTAGCTACTAGCAATAAGCCACCGGGAATTTACAATACAGGCTAACGTTCTGTGATTCAGATATTCCGATCGTGTTTTAAGTTTAAGTTTATCTATATAAACATGAGTGAATCATATACTAGCTCCCTATAAGTTACTCAGTCACACTGGCCTAATGTATCCAGCATTTTCTTCCGAATAGTAGTCGAGAGGAGGGAAGGCGGGTGAAAGTTATAGTAGACGGCGCCCTCTCTTAGGGCTTTGAAATTAATATATCGAGAACTTGAAAGTGACGATAGTTCCAAATGGTATTAACGGTTTTGGAGGTTTGACTTCTTTGCGTCACATTCATTCTTTTGCTTATTGAAAAATAATTTTGGTTTCACAACAGGCTTCGTTAAAAATGGGTTGGGCCTTTCTTTAAGTTTTTCTATTAGTTCTTTAGACGCATTATTAAAAAGTTTAGTAAGGTTTTCGAGATGACTATTAAGTTGTTGTTTAGCTCTTATTTTTTGATAAAGTTTGGTTCTCTCACCATAAATAGTTCCTGCCTCTGAATGTTGCCTACGGAATAAAATTTTTTATTCCGTAGGCAACGCTCTGAAGTCTGAATTTAAATGAGTTTCTATCATTTGGGCTTTGTCAAAAAATATCCAAAATTCTGCCATTTTAATGCGAAAAAAATAAAACTTCCTATTGTGCCAACCCTAACCCATTAAAATAATTTCAAAGATAAAATACGACTCTAAACCGTCCGCAAACAATCACAACATTTCTAAAACGTCGTATGCTTATACTAACTACCTATCAGTTCAAAGTTTCATTGGTTGATCTCCTTTTCCGGTTTTTTACCGGAAATACGTAAGCGCCGGGAGAAGTGTTATTTTCTCTCACTGTAGGTCGCATATTGTTACGCTCATCGATTAAATAATGAGGGCATGATTTAATAATGAAAGGTTTAGTTTAATGATTAATACTTAAAGTTACATTGTTGTGAAACATGGTACTCGATTCTTTTAACTATGCAGTTCCATTCCCGAGCAGAGAGTGCCTAGCCTCTCTACTGCTCTCTAGCTCACAGACACCGATCGATATTCTAAAGTGGTGGCGCCATCTAATACTCAATACTCTAACAATAACACATATAGGTACACTTTTTTGGCGGGAAGAAAACGCTGGATTCATTAGGCCAGTGTGGCTGAGTAACTTATAGGGAGCTAGTATATGATTCACTCATGATACAAATCAAAGTCCTGACTGACTGACAGACTGACTGACTGATAATCATCGCCGAGCCCAAACCGCTGGCCCTAGAAGGCTGAAAATTTGGAGGAACGATACTCGTAAGTAGTTGGCGCGTACTAAGAAAGATTTTTCCAATCCGCCACCATCTTAATATATGGCGCCCAGAAATATAGCAAATCTTCTCTTTGTAAGAAAGTCCGCGCGTTTCAACCGATTTCACAAATATTTAGTACACTGGATTCCTTTAACCTATAGACGGGCTGAATGGTCTTTCGGGATCGATTTGTTGCCATCATTTTAAATGGCGGCCAGATATTAAAAAAAAACTTCTTTATAGAATGTCTGCGTGTAAATATTAAAAAATGTCCCGACGAGCTGATGGGCAACGCTGAGTGCCTTCGCTCCTAGGATGCTACAAAAATATTAGTCGAACCAGTAAAATGTACCCATACTTGATGGAAGTTCCTACTACACTCAAGCGATGCCGCGGGAAACAGCTAGTCTCCTATAATTTCCTGTAAATCAATTGTAAATTTCCTATTTTCCTATAACTATTACAAGGCTTTGTTGTGGTCACCCTGCCTGTGCACAAACATATTTCGTAGAGCTGTACACATACAGATACCATAGACTTGAGATAACACATGTCATATAATTGTGTACAAACAGAGCCCGTAGACTTGTGCACAAACAGATCCCTTAGAATTGAGCACAAACTGATGTCATAGACTTGCGCACAAACTGATGTCATAGACTTGCGCACAAACTGATGTCATAGACTTGCGCACAAACATATGTCATAAACTTGTGCAAAAAGAGATATTATGTACCTGTACAGAAAAAGATTCCATGGACATCTGCACAAAAACATTCCATACCCCTATGCTCGAAAATATGCTCAAGAATATCTCGTACACCAGTGCACAAAAATACTGCATATCCATTTGCACAAAAAATATCCCGTATCCATTTGCAGAAAAATGTTCTTTAGACCTGTGCACAAACAGATGCAGTGACCTTTGCAAAAACAGATTCCTTAGGCCTCTGCACAAACCGATTCAGTAGGCCTGTGCACAAAAATATTCCGTAGACCTAAGCACAAAAATATTCCGAAGACCTGTGCACAAAAATATTCCGTAGACCTGTGCACAAACAGATACCGTAGACATGTGCACAAACAGATTCCGGAGACTTGTACACAAACGGAAGTCACAGGGATGTGCACAAACAGATGTCATAGACTTGCGGAAAAAATACATCATAGACTTGCGCAAAAAAAGATGTCATGGATATGAGCACATCAGATTCCATGGATATGAGCACATCAGATTCCATGGACTAGTGCAAAAACAGAAGTCTTAGACTTGTTTACAAACAGAAGTCTTAGACTTGTTTACAAACAGAAGTCATAGACCTGTTTACATAAAGATTCCATAGACCGGTTTACATAAAGATTCCATAGACCTGTATACAAATAGATTCCATACCCATTTGCACTAAACAATTCCATACCCATTTGCACAAAACAATTCCACACCCATTTGCACAAAACGATTCCATACACATTTGTGCACAGATTCCATAGCCATGTGCACAAACAAATTCCCTAGACTTGTACACAAGTGGAAGTCACAGGCTTGTGCACAACAGATTTCATAGACATGTTCAAACCAGATTCCATAGTTTTGTGCACAAACATTCTATAGACTTGTGCACATCAAGTTTCCATAGACCTGTCCACAAAAAATCTCATGGAGATGTGAATAAAATATTTCATGGAACTGTGCACAAAACATTATATAGGCTTGTGCACATAAAGATTCCTTAGACCTGTGTACATAAAGATTTCATACCCATAGCACAAAACTATTCCATAACCATTTGCACAGAAATATTCCCTAGACCTGCGCACAAAAATATTTCATAAAACTGTGCACAAAAAGATTCCCTTGACCTATGCACAAAATATTATATTGGCTTTTGTATAAACATGTGACATAGACCTGTGTACAAAAATATTCCATGGACCTGTGCATTAAAACATGCCTTGGACCTGTTCAGAAACATTCCATACCCCTATATGCTCAAAAATATTCCACACCCATTTGCACAAACATTTTCCGTAGACCCGTGCACAAACAGATGCCGTACACTAGCGCATAAACAGATTCCATAGATTTGCGCACAAATATATTACGTAGACTCGTGCACAAATATATTCCAAATCCATTTTCACCTATAATATTCCGTACACCTGTGAACAAAAACAGTTCGTACACCTGTGCACAAAAATATTCCGTACACCTAGACATAAAAATATTTCGTACAAATGGAAATCACAGGCTTGTGCACAAAGAAATGTCGTAGACTCGCGCAAAAAGAGATGTTATAGACATGTGCACATCAGATTCTATAGAGTTATGCACAAACATTTTCAATACCCCTATGCTCAAACAGATTTAAAACCCTTATGCTCAAAAAGATTCCATACCCATTTGCACAAAAATAATCCGTAGACCCGTGCTCAAAAATATTCCGTAGACCCTTGCTCAGACAGAAGTCACTCGCGTGAGCACAAACAGATGTCATAGACTTGTGAAGAAACAGACGTTAGAGACTTGTGCACAAACAGATGTCATAGACTTGTGAATAAACAGACGTTAGAGACTTGTGCACAAACAGATGTCACAGACTTGTGAATAAACAGATGTTATAGACTTGTGCACGAAGAGATGTTATAGACTTGTTCACACACAGGTTTTATAGACTTGTTCACAAGCAGGTGTTATAGAATCGCTCACAAACAGGTGTTATAGAATTGCTCACAAACAGGTGTTATAGACTTGTTCACAAACAGATGATTTAGACTTGTGCACAAACAGATGATTTAGACTGGTGCACAAAACAGATGTTTTAAACTTGTGCACAAACAGATGTTTTAGACTTGTGCACAAACAGATGTTTTAGTCTTGTGTACAAACAGATGTTTTAGACTTGTGCATAAACAAATGTTATTGACTTGCGCAAAAAGAGATGTCATAGAAATGAGCAAATCAGATGTCATAGAAATGAGCAAATCAGATTCCAAAGACCTGTGCACAAACAGAAGTCGTAGACCTGTGCACAAGCAGAAGTCGAAGACCTGTGCACAAACAGAAGTCACAGACCTGTGCACAAACAGAAGTCGTAGACCTGTGCAGATAAAGATTTTTCACTTGGGCACATAAAGATTCTTCAGACTTGTGTGCACATAAAGATTCTTCAAACTTGTGTGCACATAAAGATTCTTCAAACTTGTGCACATAAATATACCATAGACCCATGAACAAAAAATTCCATAGACCTGTGCACAGAAGATTCCATACTCCTATACTCAAAAGGATTCCATGCAGATTTTTGAACAAAAACATTCCGTAGACCTGAGTAAAACAATATTCCATAGGCCTGTGCATGAAAAGATTCCATAGACCTGGAAACAAAAATATTCCACTGACCTGTGCACAAAAAGATTGCATAGGCCTCTGCACAAAAAGATTTTATACCCCTTTGCACAAAAATATTCTGTAGGTCTGCGCTTAAACAGATTCCGTAGACTTGTACACAAACAGATGTTATAGTTTAGACTCGTGTAAAAATTTAATTACCTATAATTGATAATTATCTTTAATTGCTTATTTTGTTTAATTAAGTTTAATCTGTACTTCGCAACTAAATTAGTTGGACGCGCAAAAGTTACAATGACAATTAAGCTAGCTAATTGCCCTACCAATTTGATAATCCGCAGTAAAACGACGTAAGTCCTAGAATGACTTTCTTTATTACTTAACCAAGCAAAAAAGTCTTAAGTTCCACAGTTAAAAGGTAAACCACGTAATTCGGAGCAGGTACTTAAAACTATTAAAAACAATACTTAAACTTTGTTTTTCTTAATGAAACAAAAATTGGCGCCCACTTTAAAAATGGGGCTTTCATTTAAGACCGGTTTCAAATCTATCAAACGTATAGTTATTTTTGTAAGGGTAGTTACAAAATTGGTAAGTTTGGAAAATTTCCCATGTTATTTCTATGGAGATTCTCTAGTTTTTCGCCAAAATCTGTGATTAATTTTATGGAAATGAAAACCACCCTTAGCAACTTTATGCTTTATAAAATAAACTATTGGATGGATCATCTTGAAATTTTTACCACATATTAAGGGCCCGGATTTTAGTTCAGTAGAAAAATTTCAAAACAATAAACTTAATACGAAAAAAGTTAAAACCAATCCAAAAACCTTCCTTATACATTAGAGCCGTCATCAGGCCTTATCTAAGGGAGCTACCGCTCCCTTAGAATAGAATAATCCTTGGTTTAGTAATTTCATGAAGAAAGCTAAGATCTAGACTCCGGCGGGTATATCTAGTATTACTTGCAATAAGCTTAGTGAAATATAGAGTAAATAATTAAGGCCTGAGGTGAAGTAAACTTTGGGTTTTGATTTTCGAGTCTGAAATGAAGAGACATCAACGGTTCAGAGTGAGCCGAAAGTTAAATACACTCTTAAATAATCAAGTTAAGATTTTATAATAGAAGAAAAGATCATGGTGGCAATTAGATTAGTAGGGCTAAGCTACAGAGTTTTTATTCTCTTTATGGTGCGCATTGACTATCATTGCGTCTAGCTACAATTTAGCTTTGGTATTATTTAACGTTAACACTCATGTTGGCAAACTAAGAATATTGTTGAGGTGAGACGAGACGATAGTGTTTACACTGCTAACCAGTTGTGAATGTAGCTATCAGATTATAGGGTAAACAGCTGAAGCGTAGACTTCATTTCCTGTTCTTTTTGCCATTAACTGATTTCCATGTGTCCAAGATTTATCCTTATTGGATGTAAAATGTCGTCTGCTTTACTGAATATTCGCTATGCTTGGAATACTGCTTCAATATTTCGTAAATTTTTACTTCAAAAAAGAGAAATAATTCCATATCTAGGTAAATAACTTTGTAGTAGTAGACCTCTTGACTCGGAGAGGTAATATTTTGGTTTTCCCAACTTGTATAAATATTTGTTTGGCCTATTATTAAAATATGTGTTAAGCCTTTATTGCAGTCATTGTTGTCACGATATCAAAGACAACTTTTTGATAGAAAAAAATACCTTTACTGGCTTTGGGTGTACGTTTCGATTTAAAATTAAAATTATATAGCTTATTCCAAAATAAGGTGGTTCATCCATACCATTTGGCTCAATAAAAAACTTAAGGTCAATTTGAAACATTTTCCATTTCAAAGAGGCCAGGTGTATAACTAGTGTCCAGTTAAAATTTTGTCAAAATGATAAAAAACTGAATTTTCATTGATGGTGGTAGCTTCTTTTGGCGCTTGCTAGAAAAAACCAAATGCGTTTTGGTTGCGGATTGAGCTTGTAAAAAACCAAACCAAGGAACAAGCAAAGCTACAAGAATCCATGTAAATGGCCGAGCTTGAGCTTGTGCAGAAAAGATTTAAAATATTTCAAGCAAAATCCTGTTTTTACGAGCTACAATCGTGCATGTAAATGAGCCTTTAAGAGATTTATAATTACAAGTCCGTGGAGTTAATTTGAAGTTAATGGCTTTTTGGAAGTTTAATTTGTTTATAACTTAATTTAATGGGTATTGGGAAAAATCTAATAAAACACGTCTCGCTGTAGGTTTTAGGATCATGAGAGTGAAGCCAACTTTAGCTTGTTTATGTGTTACGGGAATCTTAGGCCTTTTAATATTTATTCGAGTGAGAACGGAACGAATGAGGAACATTTAAACGTTCTTGAGTCATAATAGCTAAGTAAACCTTGAGTTAAATTGGTTAAACTAGAGGCTTGTATACCGTGCGGGTAATTTCAAGAACTAAAGGAAAGATAACTAATATGTGTTTTCAAAGTGAACTTTAGTCAAAGAATATTGAAGAAATACCGAAAGAACAAAATTCAAAGTAAAAAAACTATCCGCTGTAATACTGCATAGTTTCTGCTGGTCAAAAGTAAGCTTAATTTTCTTTTAAGAGATTTTGTGAATGTTTATATATGGGCATTGATCGGGGGGTACGGCGAAAAATTTGTAATTCCTTTTCACCTCAGTCACTATGACCAGCCTCTTCTTTCATAACCCCCCCCTCTCGAAAATTACATCTATCCCTGGTACTACGTAAACAAACGCGAATGTAAAATAGGTTTTCTGAATTTCCTTGTGTTTAAATGCGTAGAAGTGCAGCAGAAGTTTCTAAGCGATTTATAATTACACTTCCGTCGAGTTATTGCTTTTGGGAAGTTTAATTTGATTATAACTTAATTTAATGATGTATAGGCAAAAATCCAATAAAACACGTCTCGCTTTTTGGCGCCTTGCTGTAGGCTTTAGGATCATGAGACTGAAGCCAACTTTAGCTTATGTTCTTGAGTCATAATAACTACAACGGCGAACTAGTAAACCTCGAATTACCTTGCGGGTAATTTCAAGAACTAAAGGAAAAATATAACTAATATGTGTTTCAAAGAATATTGAAGAAAGAACAAAATTCGAAGTAAAAGAACTATCCGCTGTAATATTGCATAGTTTCTGCTGGTCAAAAGTAAGCTCAATTTGCTTTTAAGAGAAATACTTCCATTTTGTGAATGTGTATATATGGGCATCGATCTTTTAAGAAAAAGTGGCCCAATATTTGTACTGAGTTTTGTCAAAATGTTTTAGATAAATTATAATTAAGAAAATATATAGTTAAACTTTCCTCCTTTAACAGCTCGAATTTTGAACACTTTTCAAAAAACACATTTTTGTTTTGGTTTCATGAAATGAATACTTTAAAGGCCCATTATTAGATTCAAAATCACTCTATCCATAGATCATAACCACTAGACTAACACGTATCTAGAGAAAATTAGAATGATTATTCTGATTTTTCTATTTAAATCTTTAAGTCGAAGTATAAATGTTCCGATTGGATTATGGATTAATTCTCCTACTATTATGGAATAAAATGGACACGAACGAAATGTAAAATCATAAAATGAATGAAGAGAGTTGAAGGGTTGTACCTTTGTAGTATACGATAGTGAATACCTTAATGAAAAATCGACGACATTGGGAAATCTAATAGGTAATTTTCTCAATTGTTATCAGGAAACATTACTTGTCGAAATCACTAGAAATTTCATTCGAACAGTGAAGCAAATTCTTCAATCCTTTGGCAATGTTAGGTATAAAGATAACAAGTTTATTTTATCGATGTCGAATGTTATATTATTTTTGCCTTTCATTTTAGTGTCGAAGAAATTCTCATATCGAAATACGAAGTTGAAGACATGGATTTTTAATGATATTCCCGAAGTATTGATGTACGTACACTCTAAAACTCATGGGTTGAATGAGTTGGGCTATTTGAGTTTTAACTAAAATTTGGTTAAAAATAACCCAGTAGCAGATGAATAAACATTCCCTGGTAGTTTGGGATGGGGTTGTTTCAACCCAAAAAATTTGGTTATTGCAGTAACCCAAATTGGGTCATTTGCAATTTAGGCAAACCTAGACAAATACACGATATTGTACACTAGATGGATGTTTAGGCGACTTTGTTACTCTTTCTCTATTAATTTGAGATGATAAACATGATTATCTTAAATATTAAAATAAATACGATTAATATTACACATTTTCTTCGATAGTTATTTGCTTTATGGCGGTTGCATCGTTTAAAAAAAACTTTTGAACATTATTGA
>JAEQBA010002727.1:0-146114 GCA_019434445.1 Phalangium opilio
GTTAAAGATTCCAAGTTGAAGAAATGTATGTTTTCTGCAAAATGTCATTGCACATCTCGATTCAAAATCACCCACCCTGCATTTATGTAAAAATATATACTGGACCAATAGTAGAACGTAATTTCACACAGAGTTTGGCATTTATAATTAAAGGACGTAGTTTTTGAAAGGCATAATTAAAGGTTTTACCTTAATAAGAAAAATGTGTCGTACGCGAAGAACCCTTGTGAGATAATGTAGGTTTCAAAATTGTAATAGTTCAATAAAACGTCAATGGGACTCTCTAAAAAATCATTCTCATATACCAATGAAATAATTTAATAGGCCCATAGATCCTAAAACAGGACTTTGCTCACCCAAAATGGGAATCGCAAAAGTATATGACTGACAAAGTACTATCCAAGCGAGTATGATAACGCGAATTCCGTGTAAACAATTTAGATTTTCGTTGCTTGTCGTTGTCTTTAAGATTGAGTTCAAATTTTTCGATAATGAGAAGCATGCAGGATATTGGTGACTAAAAAATAAAGAATGAACCTACTAACCAATTACGTTAAGTGTAGGGGTGAACAGGAGTAGAGCTATCTTAATTGTGACGTAAGTGCCTAGGTAAACCGTCTGGGGCTTAGCAGACTTAGGCTCTTAGCTTTCAGTGAGCGGCCATGTTTGGTACCACTTTGGTTCTATGGGCACATAGCATGGGTGACGTCACACTAAGACTTCTGAGAGAGCTCTATAGTGATATTAATTAGATACAACCATTTTATTAACAATGAAAATGAAATCCTAACAAAAAACATTAAAATGTAAAAGTATGCCAATCTTCATTTTGAAACTGCTACACCGTAAAAATGTTTCGAAATCCCATCTACAGCCAAGTTTTAACAGTTCCAAAGCGAACATTGGTATAATTTTTACGTTTTAATGTTTTTGCAAGAAGGGATATCTAGTTTATAAGGGAGAAGGTATAAATTTGCCACATTTCCAGCTTTATCTACAGTCCAAACATAGGTCCGGAGTTAGTCCCCGCCTCTAAATTACAACCAGTATCTCATTGGTTGTTGAAAACTCACGTCAGCGCGACGCGAATGACGAAAATTACATATTTTCTGACTAAGGAGAGGCGAAATAGCCCGGCCTCCTTTTACGTCCCCCCTTGTATTTTGAAAGGGGGACTGGGACTATGGCGCGCCAATACTTAGGCATCTTATACCTTCTCCCTAATAAACTAGATATCGCTTCTTGGTTTTTGTTAGGATCTCACTCCTTTTTGTTGGTAAACCTCCTTTTTCGTTTCTGGTATTGTTTCTAACAACAGCATCGTTTAGTTTTTAATGTCGATGACCAAATAAGGCAAATTTGACTTGAGATATTTCGTAAACTATGTTTGGCACAAACTTGAAACTTGAGGGTCCAGTAAGTACTCTTGGTAAGTAAAATTTCAGACCTCTTTCTCTACCAACAACGAAGGTACAGGGGTACAAAAGTGCCTAAGTTGCTTCGAGAAAAGAGTGTTCAGAGTGCTCATCTTGATGAATGCTTAGAGTGCTCATCGTTACGAATGCATAGTGTGCTCAACTCTGCGGGTGCACCTTGATACGCTTGAATGGTTCCCGAACCTAAATGTTTTTCATCCAGGGGTGAAGGACGTTTATGAGTGGTTGGTATCTCAAGAGCAGATAATTCTATGGCAATCATATCTGAATTTGTTTGTCTTGCGTCGATAATTGTTCCAATGATGTTTACACCAAGTAGAAAAATCAGTAACAATCTATGATGCAAAGTAAAGACATTGTACAAAGGCCGTAAGAAGTTTGACAAAGAAGTTATATATTTACATGCACAATATTGATGAATTAGCCAATGGTTCTTTGTCCGCTCGACAAGAAATGTTGTACGACGAAGTTATACTCGCCACTGGAATGAACTTTTCGATGGGAATAACACCTGTAAGAATTTGGAGATTCGACGTAAGGATGCATCGTTACTTGATTTAATTGATAAGGAACTCCATTTGAATGATTTTCGAAACTATTTCAATTTAAATTTATAGATGTCAAAAATGACTTTTTTTGTTCACGTTTTTACGAAAACGGGTGGTTCAAAGTACGGTTTTGTGTCAAAAATATTCTGACCTTTTACCCTAAGAGCCACCCTAAACATATGTTATGATTATCGCCTCAAATAATGGCATAAAGTTAAAAGAGGGACTATCATTAAAGTCCCCGTTACAGACCCCTGAAATTAAAGCAAGAAATTGAAAGACAATGCTTATCTAATTAAGGGGTCAGCTGTAAAACACTAACGAAAACTTCTAAACGGTGGTCCTTCATAAAACAATTCCTACTCAAGATCAGCTATGGAACCCAATGTACTCTGGTCCTGTATTTTAAATATTATTTCCTCAATATTTTGTTAAATAAACCTAATTCTAGTTGCCAATGAAGATTCTAAATACCGATTATTGTAAATTAATATATGTTAAACTAAAATAAAAAAGGCTCTCACTTGCAAGTTTTTGAAGAAGTATTCTAGTATACATGTGATTGAGTTCTGCTGCGTTACACGTATCAGGAACGCATATGCCGATTTTTAGAGCCAGTTCGCCTTCAACACTGCCCTGAAAGATGAAAATACTCATTTAACCTTAATGCGGTTTTTCAACGTCAACAGTGCTCAATGGGTTTCAGGAATAATTTTTATCTTTATATTATTCAAACTCCTCCACTCATTTCTGGTCAAATTGACCCGCTGTGAGGAGGGTGCTAATCAATGATTTTTACATAATTCTTGTCACTTACACCACCAAGTGGTATTTTTATGTTACAGTATCTTCCCTTAACTTCAGAAGTAAACTTGTTTCTATTTGGAATTCGCAAACTCGAGCATTTTGTGAAGTCACCTGGCCAATACAGTCTTCCTCCCGTTATTCCACTAGGCGGTTTTCCAGCGAAATCGAGCACTAAAAAATATGTCGTTTAACTTAAAAAGCAACGCCCGGTTGGAGTATTTTTCCAACCAAAATAATGTGTAAAACAATGAATATAATCAGGGATAGATTTAATTTTAGAAGTAGGAATGGAGAACGGTGAGTATTTACTTCAGTCCGTCTCATAGCCCAGTATAGAGCCCCTCCCTTCAACACGTCACGAAAAGTTTAAATTATCTTATTGGCTCGCTTAAACTACGCTTTGATGACGTTGCTGACGGGGACGTCGAAAAATACGAAATTCCTTTTTACCTCTGACGCTGTGACCCGCCTCTTCTTTCATACCCCTCCGTCACGTGGAAAGGGGTCCGGGACTTTGACGCGTGCCCACATTAATCTGTTCTCCATTCCTACTTCTAAAATTAAATCTATCCCTGGTTTTGCACAATGAATTTATCAATTAGAACCATGTTTTTTTCTACAATATTAAAGAGGAAGATGCAAGCAATTTGGTTTCCTGTATGGATACTACGCGTTAGGGAGGTTTGCATCAAAGTTTGGTACAGCATGTTCAGTCTTTCATTCTTCTTTCTATTGGCCTCCTTGGTTGAATCAAGTAAAAGGGTTTGTCCGCGTATGCACGCACGCTAATATGTAGGACCTATATCAAGCTTATATTCCACAAATCGAGTTCTACTGCACATGTGTGAATTTTGTAGACTTACTGGTAATGGGCATCGTTGAATCTCTCCGCCGAGTCGTGCCACGCTTATTCACGTGACATTACCCATCATTACTCCAGAAAATAGTAACACTACTACTTCAATATATAGGTCCAGAAGTGTATAACACTTCTCTTCGGGAGAAGTATACCTATAAGCGGGGTAATTGTAACATGATTCTTCCCAACATCGAAACATTTGGAGCAAGGCTACTAAACCGAACCACATACGCCATAAATAGTTCCTTCGTCATTACTCTATTAACGTTAAACTATTTGGTAAGACGCGCTTGTGGATTTTTGTCCCTCGTCAAGACAATCAAGGTTTGTGCGTTAATTGATTGCTGTGGATTTAGTACTACCAAACAGTTATTGAATTCACCCTAGGGTGCGATGCCCATCTGAAATTTGAAGAGCGGAAAGAGCAAAAAAAAAAGGGTGAGCCCGGGAAGAATGACGTTACAAAACTAAAGTAACAAGAGAAAACAGAATGTCATCCTTCTTCCAATATCCCCTTCTGATAGGTCTAAAACCGCCCCCACAAGTACAGAACACGCTTTTAATGAAACAGTAATACGCGCCTACTAACAAATTATTTTGGTAGAGGTTTCGATTAATAGCTCTTTAATTGCGATTAATATTACGACTTACGTTTCAGCGCCCATATGGTATTTATAGATTTGAAAACGTAATTGAGTGATTCAACGCAACGATAAACTTTTACTGGGATCATTCTTGGCGTAGCAATCTCTTTTTCAACTTTAAATGCATTTTCAAGTAATGCGAATGGGTTTACGAGTTGTGAAACCAGTAATTTCGTCTTAACATTCTCCAAATTTTGAACGATACTTCTTTGAAGTTCATCGCCATTTACCTCATTCAGTTCGTTATTTTTTGAAAGGCTTGTTAATACTTGAGAAAATAAACACAAGGCGAAAATTTTGAACGGCATATTGCTTGTCGAACTCGTCGCTTAGGCAAATAAGGTTCAAATGATAATTTGAAAAACCTCTGTTTATTCTGATGCTGTAAGTGAAGTGTAGACTAACATTTGTTTGGGTAGTAGAGAGCGAAAGCGCGTTTAGAGTATTGTACATTTACGTTGACTCATTAACGAAGTAAATGTTTTGTTGTAGTATAAAACCTTCAACAACTACTGCTTAAGCTTTAAAAAGCACAAATCGCGCATTCTAAATACTTCTAGAAACCAAATTAGTTTTAATTGAAACAAATAATAGCATCTTTAAGTGGTAGTAGAGTATTAATTGATTACTAAATTATGAATATAAACGTTTTTTCGAAAAAATATATAAAAGCATAAGATACGCTTCATAACTGTGACACTACCTATACCTTGTATGCTGGAGGCTTACTGAGAGCAGCTGGTTCGAGAACGAAAAGCGAGAATTGACTACACTCGGTTTTGCAATCTAGTCTGTACTAAGCCTTTGATAGCGCCTCACCAGGAGTCGCCTTACGAGAATCTATGACCCACGTCACTTCATGACAAGCTCTCAGTAACCAGTGAAAATCTTATGGAACATATCTTATAAACTTATGATTAAAGTAAAAACGTTTGTAAATACGTTTATGTTTTGAGAAATGGTAAAGAAAAAGTCACCGTTATGATGTCATCTGCCAGTCAAGCGGTGGGCTGTGTGCTTATTTGATTTTAAATTTTGAAATAATAAAAACTATTATACAAAATATTGTTCCCTATATAAAACCATCAAAACCTGATGGGAGTCGATATAAAATGCCACTATCCTTTTTACTCGTGCGGGGGAGAATCCCCCCCTCGCACGAAGTATTGGTCCCGGTTTTCAAGGTCTCTCTAGCAATAGCTTTGGTAATGCATGGCAACAGGAATACCGTGTGTTCGGGGCTTTTCATCCCCATCATTCCGATTTCGAGTTTTTTAAGTAAACACTTATTTGGTGACTCCACCAAAACGAACTCTAGTTGAAGCGACAAAAAACGATAAATAGACTCCGCCTCCTCCCAAGCCCGCGATGGTGCAAGAGGATAAAGACTCCGGCTCCAAGGCGCACGCTGTTGTTTGGGCATGGTGCTAGTAGCTAGAGCAGGGCCGGAAATAAGAAAAACTTCTTATAGGACATGCGTCCAGTGACCCCCTGTTTGACTTGAAAATTTATAGGACATTGTCCACTGGAGTGTGCAAAATAGTGTCGAATCTCCATAGTCAAGCTATCAAAACTTCGGAAAATTTATTGGTCAAACTGTCCGGTGACCCCCTTAGTTTTTAAAAAAATTATGGGACATTTTAAAATTTTATTGGACAATGTCCAATGTCCTGTGCTTATTTCCCGCCCTGAGCTAGAGGATAATTAACTTTCCTTCTAAAGAGTTACGCTGTCTGCTGCGAGTTCTACTGTTAAGATTATATTTATTTCGCTCAGAACTGAAGGTATGGCGTCTATTAAAAAAATTGTCACCTCATGCTCGCTTTTTTAGCCCCTATTTTTTCACTTTTTAATTATCTTACACTAGCCGTTACCCGCGGCGTCGCTCGCGTGTAATAAGAACTTCCATCTAATAAAATGATATAAAGAATGGGTTGATTTTACTGATGACTAATATTTTTGTAGCACCCTAGGAGCGAAGGCACTCGGCACAGTCCGTCAGCCCGTCAGGATATTTTTTAATACTTTTCACGCGGGCATTATTCCATAAAAAAGGGTTTTTAAGTTTTTAGCCGCCATTTAAAAGATGGCAACAAATCGAACCCAAAATACCATTCAGCCCGTCTATAGGTTAAAGGAAACCATTGTACTAAATATTTGTGAAATCGGTTGAAACGCGCTGACTTTATTGCATAGAGAATATTTTCTTACATTTCTGGGCGCCATTTTAAAATATGGCGAAAAATCGAACCCGAAAGACCATTCAGCCCGTCTTAAGGTTAAAGCAAACCAGTGTACTAAATATTTGTGAAATCGGTTGAAACGCGCGCACTTAATTGCATAGAGAATATTTTTTACATTTCTCGGCGCCATTTTTTAAGATGGCGGCGGATTGGAAAAATCTTTCTTAGTACGCGCCTACTACTTATGAGTAACGTTCCTGCAAAGTTTCAGCCTTCTAGGGCAAGCGGTTTGGGCTGGGCGTTGATTATCAGTCAGTCTGTCAGTCAGTCAGGACTTTGATTTATACAGATATAGATATCCCGCACGAGTGTCCTTTCTGCTGGGGCAGCTTGTTTAAAGAGAAAATAAAAATATTTTTTTCACTTGAGACATAAAAAACTTAATTAAAAATAAATAAACATTAAGATACCAATTATCAAAATTTTTATTAAACAGGAAATTCTTTCAATATTACAAAATATCAAAACCAGGGATAGATGTAATTTTAGGAGTAGGAATGGAGAAGAGTAATCAGGGAGCGAGTCAAAGTCCCGGACCCCCTTCCCTGAGACGGAGGGGTATGAAAGAAGAGGCGGGTCAAAGTGACAGAGGTAAAAAGAAACTACATATTTTTTCGCCGCCCCTGTGAGCAACGTCATCAAAACGTAGATTAAGTGAGTCAATAAGATCATTTAAAATTTTCGTTACGTGTTGAAGGGATTGGCTCTATACTGGGCTATGAGTCGGACTGAAGTATTGGCTAACCGTTCTCCATTCCTGATTCTAAAATTTTATATATCCCTGATTATACTAAAACTTCTGAATTTGTATGAGACATGCTTATAGGCGAGATTGAACCTGATTTAAATTAGTTTTTCATTTAAACTTGATCTTTTCGCCTGATTTTTGTGGTTTACTCTTTTGAAAAGTTTTTCTAGTCTCATAATTGGGCCTTCGATAGACAAGGAAAGAACGAAACCACATGTGCATGAAATCGTTAAAAATCCAAAAACAATTGGCTATCTGAAAAAAGTAAAAAATAAAAGATTAAACTAAACTTTTCTTTAGTTGGAGGTAAGGTCATTAAACTCAGATGAACTGGAATGGTGATTCATCACGTGGTTCTTTTAGGACATCGCCTCTCTAGCGCCACGCCGCGACCGATATTGAAACAATTTCGATTCAAAGCATAGTCATAAGTTTATGAGTCGGTAAGTTTTGGGACTCCTCCGCTAGGGGCGACGACAGGCGATGCCGTTCGATGAACGGGGGTTTTAGCTTATCATTTGTGTTTAGTGATCTTAGGAGCTGCAATGCTGCCAGACACTTCTCCCACGTATTTTTTGGACTGTTTGTCGGCTGCTCTGCTTTCCGTTTTCAGACACATCCGTAAACGATATATATTTGTTTGTGGCGAACTTAAACTTGGCTCAATTTCAATAACTATTTATTTAAATTGGAAATCACAAACTTTAAACGTTCAAGACAACAGTAAAACCTTAAAGAATACAACATAGACGCTGGTATTTTTAAAATTGTGTCCTCTAGTTCTCTGAACAAATGAAGAAGACGATAATTACAAAACCGCAACCCACGCGGTCACAAACGTGATCGAGTTAGCTATGCCCAAACAAAATCTCTCTCTCTATAAATGGCGGGCAATCACGTGATCATATTTTTCCCGCGGAAAACGCCGCAAGATTTTCTTTACACATCCGCGGGGCTCGAATGGGCTAATTAATTCTATTCTTTATACTTAGTTTTCAGGCTAGGATGATCCATACCATTTTAACAAGGAGACCAGTCTACTAGGAGGACAAAATAGTTTGCTTTTCTGTCCTCCAAAGCAGCCTCGTCTCCTTGTAAAAATGCGGAATGAATCCTCCAGGAATGAGAACTATATACTCACCACAATCGAATTTTCAAAATGAAGTAGAGTACTTCTAGAAAAATAGAAATAATCAATTACAATTCGGTGGACTAAGTAGATAGAGTAGTTAACACGACTAAGAATAATCCACACATTCCAGGACCAAAAAGGATCAACTGTTCCTGAAAGTTAATTATTTTTTAGTGAAATATTCCTTGGATGAAAAGTTTGAAAGTACATTTTCATACCTCCATGTCCAGTCGAACACGCGAAGATAACCCAAGACACTGCCATTGACCATAAGGTTTTAGAAATACGTTGAATAGAATATTTATGATTGGTCCTTCTTGGGCCCAGTAAAGGCAGTGGATAATAAACAGCAAAGTAGTGCAGGAGATAGTCCAACCCGCGTATATCAAAGCCTAAAAAGATGATAAGCAATTTATTACTTACCGAGAAACCAACACACATAAGCGGGATATACATCATATCATAAGTTCATGTGATGTGTTCCTTAAGATTGTTACTGTTTACTGAGACCAAGAAGGGATATCTAGCTTACTAGGAACAAGGTATAATATGCCTAAGTATCCGCGCGCGGCGCGCCATAGTCCCAGTCCCTAGCTCTTTCAAAATACTAGGGGGGGACGTAAAAGGAGGCCGGGCTATTTCGCCTCTCCTCAGTCGACAGTAGTCGCGTCGTGCTGACGTGCGTTTTCAAGAACCAATGAGATGCTGGTTGTAATTTAGAGACGGGAATTAACCCCGGACTTTCGTTTGGACAGGAAATAAAGCGAATTTATATCTTCTCCCTAGTAAACTAGATATCTCTTTTTGCTGAAACCTTGTCTTAAAGTGACATACATTCTCGTAAAGCGACGTCTGGTGAGGCGATATAAACTTATATGCATTAGGATTAATATAGCGCTATTTGTCCTCAAAGAGTTAAGGCAATCATGTTTATATCTCACCTTATTTAGAAACCCTTGAGCTCCATTCATGTGAACAATGATAAAGCCTAACAGGCATCCAATAATATAAGACTGAATTCTCGTATATGGTTTTTGACTAATTACGTTTACGTAATTTCCGATGCTAAAAATAAGGTGTTGTAATTAAATATTAGCATCAATGAGTATGGGATTCCAAAAATACATGGATTTCATTTACTTGGCGCCCGTAAACTACATACTAATATCTGGTTGAACTTTGAAGATAAGGGGAAAGGCTTCAAACTTCATGAAACCGCTAGCTTCTCCTTCCTCGCGTCTCATTGGCTATTCGAATTCTACAGGACCGGTAGGCCCTTGTAGATATGACATGACACCCTTCCGTAATGTTAAAGGAAAATTCACAGTTTTTAGGGTTAGCGGCCCATAGAAAAAGCATTAAAAATTTTTTTAAGGCAATTGAAGCCGGCCATACGGAAAAACTATAGCGAAGTTAGTTTTCGGAATACTTCTAAATTAACAAGCATTTCTTAAATGAGAAACTTACCTGTTTCGATTTTTAATTAATGAATTCTAATTTTTGTAATTTAACTAATTAAGATAGTACGTCAAAAATTAATTTTGGGTCAGATGTCAGCCTAACGTTATAGCGCGCTTAAACCTATTTCTTCATTTCGTTCTCGTTGACAACTAGAAGGGCCTAGGTTTGTGGGTGCTAACAAGTTACGTTGACAAATTTCAAATGTTGGGTTTCTTGCTGATTTTCCTAATTTCTTAGCAGTAGACGCTGGTATTTCATCCGAGCTTGAGCACCTTTATATGTATTTTCTAATTAACTGTAGCACCCTTAATAAGAAATACGTCGTTATCAGGTCGAATTTTCGTCTAGAAAAGTAATTCAGGTAAATAATTACAGTTAATAGAGGTTTTTATATCTTTTGAAGTAAGCTTTTCGACGTTCTTTACGGCCAAGGCTTAAGTTTTAGTTTGTCTATGTAATATAGTATTTACATAGCCAACTAGATTAGACTAATCTAGTTGGCTATGGTATTTATAGTGTCTTTCCTTTTAAAGATTATAAGAAAGCTTATTTCCAGCACTGTTTTGGATTGGAATTACAAAAATACGCAGTCTGCTTCGATTCATGCTACAAATCCTAACCCTAGGGCCTAGGTTTTACGCTACGTAACCCGTAACTTAATACTGTATTCATCATGACTGTTTGTTGACGCTTCTAGTTTTAAGTAAAAAATGGCATATCTATCCAAGTTATTATGGTTTAGAAATAAACGGTAGTGTTTTCACCCTGTGAAGAATTCAACTTCAAAATATTACAGGAAAGATGACAAAATGCTCAATGTGTTTTCCCTACGGCAGTTAAAAGAGTGTTGTTTACGTTACATTCTCATTTGAGGACAGGTATACACGGTTTCATTATTTGTTAATCTCACTAAAATGCTACTAATTGTGAAGGTGTGTGATATAATTCCTGAAACTAAACCAATGTAGAGGACCAGATTATTCGTTAAAACAATTTTGATCATATTGAATCAGTCATACTGTGATGTTACGTTATCATTTGTTACCAACAGTGGATTGTTTAAGACTTCGTAAGTAACAGTGGTACTGGTTAATGCAGTAGGACAGTGTCGTTATATAATTTAATTAGTGAAATAATTTTCAGGTTTACATCACAGATTCTCTCAACGTAACCACGTTAGAAACGGAGGGTTACGTTGTTTGCTATTTCCACAGTCCACATTGCCGTTTGTTTATTGGTTTAAATTGCTATGAATTGTATAGGTATTTGATTTAATTACTGGTATTCAAGCTAAACTATAGAATAACATCATTCATTAACATATTGTATAGATAATCTTTATGTTACCACAAACCTAGCACAGGATATGATAAAAATTGAACGCAATTTGTTGGAAATAATCAAAAACTCCTCTAAACATTAGAATTAAGGTGAATTAATTGTTGAAAGTCATTTTATAAGCTTAATGAGCACTGACGACAAGTCAATTTCAACGTAATTAAGTATAATTAACGTGAAATTAAACCCCAAATATACATTTTTTGGATGAAAACTCAGATAACTCTTAAATGATGTTCTTGATTAAGATTGTATCTACCCAAGCCGTTAGTAAAGCCCCATGTTTTCTCTTTCACACTTAAGCTAATTTAAATTATCTCCAAAGTACATTAATAGGCGCGAAATTCAAAAGTTTTGCGTAAAATGAGAATCGAAAACTCCACTAAAAATTGCAATTAACTGCCGCGAAATTCAAAAGTTTAGGGTACCATAATGATGAATATATGGCAAAAATATTAAACTGCACTAAACATTGCAATTAGGGTAAAAAATTCAAATAAATTTTAAGCTTAATCCACTCTCACGAACCACGCTCAAATTAAGATTAAAACCTTACAAGTTTTTCGTACAGCCACAGTAGTTTCCTATTTCACTTTCAAATTAATTTAAATGATCATTAAAATAAATCAAAAGCGCGCGCATACATTAAAATTTTAGGGTAATTACAATTTAAGTTAATATTTTATTGAAATTTGTATTATAAACTAAATCCACACTAGATAAACAAGATAAGCCGTTAAATTAAACTCAATCAAGTATAATTAATGTGTTTTGGGTAAATTCATGGATACCTTATAATTAAACTAATAAATTAAAATTAAAACTACACTTCTTTCACCCAGCCTCCACTTTCCTGTTTAATTCTTACGATTAATTAAATTGTCATTTAAAGCATTTTTCCCCATTTTGAAAAGAGAGCCATTGAAAAGGAGCGATATTTAAAATTTTTGGGGCAAAATAGTGATTGTTCCGCAAGAGTCAAACAGTCACGCCTCTAAAGTTTGCAGTTAGGAGAATTTCTTGTTCAAACTCGTTTAATAAACTGAAATAACACTTGTAAAAGAAGATAAGCCGTTAATTTAAACTTAATAACCATATTTAACGTGAAATTAATCGAAAACAATAGGTTTTTTGGGTAACTATAGATAGTCCTGAACTGAAATTTTAAAATAAGATCGAACTACGCGAGTTGTTCTTTCAGCCTAAATGTTTTCCTATTAAACACTAAAATTAATTACATTATCACTATAATTCATTAATAGGCTCCAAATACAAAACTTTAGGGTAAGGAATGTGTCAAAATGAAACTTTTCCATTTAATTTTTAATATATCATTAACATAGTTCGCAAAATCACCAGCAACAATTTAATCTGGCAACACTCAGTGTAATAATGTTGCCAATAAAACAAGGGCGTCTAGCCCATAACTAAGCCACATCGCTAGCCATCTCTCGCTATCCCTAATTCAATAAATTTTCTTCTACTGAAATATCACCTAGCATACCAGTCAAGTGGGGGGGGGGAGCAACAGAAAATTTAAAAGCACAGTCTTGCGATTAGTCTTGGAATTTGGGCCTCAAATTACAACCTCTAATCTGTTTGGTACACATCAACTTCAACGTAAATGTTCAATGTGATTACCATTGTGGTGCAGGCACTCTTCATCTGCCCATGTCTTGCAATAACTTTTCAAGCAACGAACTCATGACGCAGGAAGTCCAATAAAATGCCTTCAGAGATTTTCTTATCAAGAAAAAGGGTCCGATAATTTGGTTTCCAAGAATGCCCTCCCGAAAATGCACGTTATGAAGGTTGAGTTGTTTACCAAACAGTTTAGAGGTTGCAATTTGAGACCCAGGTTCTAAGAGACTAAGACTAATCGTAGGACTGTCCTTTAATTTATTTTGTTGCATTCAGGCATACAGTAAAACATGAATTCTAAACATTAATTTACGACCTGTATAATTTAGTATGACATCTCCCGTTGGCAGTATTGGGGGTTTTACATAAAGGAAGCTGTTGGTCTGATCTCGACAACACTGTATATGTATACAGTGTACAAACAAATATTTTTCTTCCATATTTCAAATACCGTCGTTTTTAAACTTCTTTCATAAATAAAGTACAACATTATTTGCTTATCGAAATCAATGTTTTTGAATATAAGTTAAATGTAATTAACGATACTTAAGTACTTCTTGAAGCAATTAGAAATAGATCAACCCCAAATGTATGACGGTAAAGCAAAAATAAAATTATTCAAATTTTAATTACAATAAGACTGAAGTGACAGATATTATATAAAAACGGCTTGGTTTGGACCAAGACCGAAAAAACAAACGATATGTATCACAAACATGATAAAATGTTTTCGGAAAATGTAATTGTTCTTGAAAAAGCGTAGATATGTAATTTTTTCAATTAATTTAGAGGGAATGGATAGATTAACAGTAAAATCATTTGATTGAATTTAATATTGATTAAGGATTAAATGGTTAAAAATAACTAAAACAATTGCAATATCTGAAACTTCAGTCAAATGATAAACCTCACACATATCGTTTGTTTTTTCGGCCTTGGTCCAAACCAAGCCGTTTTTATAATGTGTATAATGTTTTGAATAGAGAGCTTTCAGTTGGAGGAGGAACTGAGTCTCGTGACAGAGTTTACGCTGCTATATTGGTGGGTTTAAAGCAGGAATGAAGCTGAGACCACCCAATATGGCTACCTGACCACCGGTAAGACTTGGGAGGGTGTGACGTACTACTATCCCATCTGAAAGCTCTCTTTAACTCTGTTGCTGCGCGCAGAAGTCGCAAGCAACATCGATATCACCTGATTTCTAAGTTCAAATGCGTTAGGTGTGACGCCATTGTGACGGTTTCTACACCCCTCTTCTTTAATTCAGCGGGAATGTCCCGAAAATCGCCCGTTAAATTTTCCAAGTTGAAAAAAATCTATGTATATTTCAACGAATACTAGTAGATCGATAACACCATTGAAAAAAGTGTTAGTTTAGTCCCACTTTGAGTTTAACATGCGTTTTTCTGTTTTATGGGAATCCTAAAAAAATTACGCAAAGGTGTTATTGATCAACGCGTGGGGAAATTTACTTTTTATAATGAATGTCATAATTAGTTAGTCCATTTGTCGTGTTTCTATCGAAAAACAAAGGAAATGGTATGTCAATATACCAAGTAATAAGGCCAGTTATAATCCAAGAGCCCAACAATATTGCGAAAGCAATTGAAATGCCTAATTTTTTGTGAGACTTCTTCGAACTGCAATGATAAAATAATTTGAAATTAAATTTGTATATGACTTGATTTTGTTATTAATAATTAGAATTTGACTTCGAACATTTCATTACCAACTAAACCTTGCATAAATTTTTTTTCGACAAATACAATAAAATATAATCTTCAAGACATATATTGAGGAATTCAACTTTCCAAAGTGGGATTCTACTGCCAGAATATTTAGCGATCAAACAAATTGGAATGATATATTCGTAGATCATTAGGTACTATAGCTTTATTCAATACTATATTATCATACCTTTTGAGAAATATTAAGAAAATTGGACTCATAAGGAACAGCTGCATTTCACAAGCTAAGTACCAAGTACAAGGCACTAAAATAGAAAAGCAAACGCTAAAAAATAAAATTATTGTAAAGATCCGTGCGAAGTATTAGAAGTTCAAATGCAATTAAGGTTTAAGGATTAAGACCGAGATCCAAGAGGAATTGGTTCTAACAAATTGAAAGCCAAGCATCGTGACGAACAAGGGGTGGACCGTGTCATTCGTCGAGACTCGAGAAGCAATTTAAGGGGAGCAACTTCCAGTTAGTTAGAACCCCTCAAAAGCTTTCCTTTTTAGTCGCGATGTTAGCTTTTCAGTTCACTAGAACCTTTTTTTGTTGAAACTCAAGCCTTTTATGCTGGGTGTTTCAGATAAGTTTGGCATAAATTAAGGAGGATGTTCTACCGGTGATTTTGAGTCGAAAATGTAATTTCTATGACATTTTGCTGTCCGGGACACTGTTTTCGAGATACGATTTGAGTGTTTTATGGATGACCCCTTAATTGAATTGAAAACATTGGCTTTCAGTTTAATTGAATTTAAGGGGTCATCCGTAAAATACTCCAATCTGAACTTGAAACCAGTGGCCCGAACGTCAAAATGTAATAAAAGATTTTCGACTCAACATCGCACAAAGAACATCCTCCTTAATTTACGCCAGCCAGACTTATCAAGAACACCCTTAGGCTTTCTTGCCCACTATATCCAATGGGTTCCTTCGTGCACCAGAGCCATACTTTCTGCGGTCTTACACGGGTTCCTGACATACCTGATCTCTCGAATACCAATTGGTGATGAATAAAAGATTTCGCCACTAGTTTTTGTAACAATATTCCTGGGATTCCCTGACAGCTTGCCAGTTAGGACCGTGAAAAATATGAGATGAGGTTAACAAATGCACGACTATTGCCATACTCAAAGCGGGTGTTAGCCTATTAAAAAAATAAATAAATCGTTATAGTTCATTTAGTAAACTTACATCACTGATTCTTAAACCTCGGCTATTATATATGGCGTCGATAATTCACTCATAGGTGACACAGTTTTTTCATTTAAGCTTTGAGAACTCAACTATAACATACCTTAAGAATCTATGAAAGTACATAGCGCATATATTTTTCCAGCTCAGTTTCAAAGGTGCTTTCAATAGAAAGCCACTACAACAAACGAATAAATTTACTTTCATTTTCAATAAAAACAGGGATAGATTTAATATTAGAAGTAGGAATGGAGAACAGAGTAATCTGGGCGCGCGTCAAAGTCCCGGACCCCCTTCCAAGGGACGTAGGGGCATGTAAGAAGAGTCGGGTCATAGCGACAGTGGTAAAAAGGAATTACATATTCTTCGCCGTCTCCATCAGCAACGTCATCAAAACGTAGTTTAAGTGAGCCAATAAGATAATTAAAAATTTTCGTTACGTGTTGGAGGGAGGGGCTCTTTACTGGGCTATGAGTCGGACTGAAGTAAATACTAACAATTCTCTATTCCTTCTTCTATAATTAAGTCTATCCCTGATAAAATTTACAGAGTGCTTTCTCTATTTGAAATGCCCCAGCTGAAATGAGGATGTAGAATTTCCATCAAAACTGTACTAATGAAACTATTGGCCTCAAATAGTTAAACCACCCTGGCATAGCATTCCAATTTGCTTTCCCGCTTTAATAAACTGTTACCTTAGTATGAAAAATGTGTCAACTGAAAAAAAGCCTGTGACATCACCTGAAACCTCAATCTGTGATATTCTTCCAGAAAATCAATTGGATTATCTATTAATGGCCAGGATATTGGCAAATATTTGTCTTTGCAATGTCAGAGATTTTCAACTAAAACTTTCGTACGAACCTGGTTTTCGGTTTGCACTATACGAAATGTATGAATACCATAAACTAAAAATTTCCCAACGTCCCAAACAGGGCCGGAAATAAGCACAGGACACTGGACATTGTCCAATAAAATTTTAAAATGTCCTATAATTTTTCTAAAAACTAAGGGGGTCACTGGACGGTTGACCAGTAAATATTTCTCAAGTTTTGATAGCTTGACTATGAAGATGCGACACTATTTTTGCACACTTCAGTGGACAATGTCCTATAATTTTTCCAGTCAAAGGGGGCGTCTCTGGACACTTGTCCTATAAGAAATTTCCCCTATTTCCGGCCCTGGTCCCAAATGCCTCAAAAGACGAACTATTTTTGTTGGTGAGACGAAATATGTAGGGCCACATAATAAAGTGTAAACATCATACTGAGCACTACGGTAGTTTTTTTTCTAGTATTTTCATTAGCCTTTGGTAAAATTAACCGATGGTAGTAGGATATCAATTCCTGACCATATAGTTTTAAAAGATCACAAAAAAACATAATAATGGCTTTGATAAGACTCACCGTACAGATCTATTCCAAAAGAGAAAGTTTGTGATTTTAAAATTAATGAACTCGCTGTTTGAAGATGATGGTATTGGATCGTGACGTACAGATTTGTTAGTTCCAAATACGTCTATTATGGTACCGAGTACCATAATTCCAATAACAAGACACAAAAGTAATCTAGTAGTAAATACCAAACATGTTCAAAAGTGCTTATCAATTCACTAATCGATAAAGACGTGAGTCGTCTGCTAAGTAGCCTTAGTATCCCCATTCGAATCCATTTTTTATTTTAAAATATTTTAAGTTCTAATAATGAATTCTACCATATCTTTCACATAATATTTGAGCCATCTGCTGTCAAACTAATCGGACGACGGAACAGGCGCCATTAAAATGTGTAGCGGATTATTGAATAAGCATAAAAGCAAATGTATTACAAGAAGAAATGAGTTGATTTCCTGAAAGGTACAGCGTCAGGGTAACACTCAATTTTGTACAAAGACGAAACTTTGAATTTAAAATTTTCTGGTAAAATAGAAAAAAACTTCTAATAAATTGGATTTAAAAATCGTATATGTTAAATTTTCGTTCCATGGTTGATCTAAACTTCGTTGTTTTCTTTAAGGACTGCTACTTCATGGATTTTTTAAAAAATTTATTTATTACTTTAAAATAATGGGAGCTTTCGGACCGTGGTCCTTCTTCAGCCGATACAATTTCTAATTTAATTTCCTATCTCTTTTATTAATTACATTTTTGCACCATAATGTACCCTAGTTTTTTCTCTGATTTATTTTTTAATTTTTTATTTAATTTTGAATCCCCCCACCCGTTTATGTTTACATTTCCCTTATCTAAATTTAACTCCCCTCTATCCCTAATATACAGGGTGTTTCTGAAAAGTCCATCACAAATTAAGGGGCGTGTTTATGGGACCAAACTGAGCGGAAAGTACCAAAGAACATGGGGTGTACAACATTTTGTTACGGAGATATGGCCTTCCAAACATTCGCCCCTAAAACAAGGAAATATCCAAAAATGAGGAGTAACACTTAAGACCGACTAACCAGCTTGTTTAAAATTACTAGACAATTTCAATAGCCTTTAATCGAACAATTGATTTCTACCTTTACTAATCAGAAGCGTATAAATGAGTAGAAGTATGCCTACGGTGGTAATGTAAAATTAATCCCAAGTGACATGATGTTTCAAGATCTTCCCAGCACCAAGTAAAATGGTTCTGATTGAAGGGACTTTTATTAGCACAGCGTAAACAACGTTATTTTCAGGAATTAGTCCAAATGTCCACGGGCGGCATTACAAAAACGAGGCAGTCTTTCGAATGATACTTGGACATGTTGGAAGATCCCTGGCTTGTTCCTGTTATCTCAAACCGTAAAAAGCTACGCAAATCTTCATCATCACGGACAACACTCTTGTACGTTAGGTATGACCTTGAGAAAACCTAAAAGGACATCTCGAATGTATTTGAAAAACCCATCTCCAATTAAGGGGCGTGTTGTTTGTTTCCAACAGAGTAAACTCGCCCAGAGAACAATTACAATGCAGAGCCACGTTTCGGCGTTAATGGCCCACAAAGGTGGTCCCAAAAACAAGAACAAACTTTAATTTGTTTCGTTCAGTAAGTGCACCACCACATTTCAGCATCGCGGTCCGAAAACTTGTCAATAACATTTTCTTTGTGCATTAATCATGGCGTTTTATCTATGACACATGAAACACTTACTTTTGGCAAGGAGGACGCCAAGGGTTTGGGACCACCTTTGTGGGCCATTAACGCCGAAACGTGGCTCTGCATTGTAATTGTTCTCTGGGCGAGTTTACTCTGTTGGAAACAAACAACACGCCCCTTAATTGGAAATGGGTTTTTCAAATACATTCGAGATGTCCTTTTAGGTTTTCTCAAGGTCATACCTAACGTACAAGAGTGTTGTCCGTGATGATGAAGATTTGCGTAGCTTTTTACGGTTTGAGATAACAGGAACAAGCCAGGGATCTTCCAACATGTCCAAGTATCATTCGAAAGACTGCCTCGTTTTTGTAATGCCGCCCGTGGACATTTGGACTAATTCCTGAAAATAACGTTGTTTACGCTGTGCTAATAAAAGTCCCTTCAATCAGAACCATTTTACTTGGTGCTGGGAAGATCTTGAAACATCATGTCACTTGGGATTAATTTTACATTACCACCGTAGGCATACTTCTACTCATTTATACGCTTCTGATTAGTAAAGGTAGAAATCAATTGTTCGATTAAAGGCTATTGAAATTGTCTAGTAATTTTAAACAAGCTGGTTAGTCGGTCTTAAGTGTTACTCCTCATTTTTGGATATTTCCTTGTTTTAGGGGCGAATGTTTGGAAGGCCATATCTCCGTAACAAAATGTTGTACACCCCATGTTCTTTGGTACTTTCCGCTCAGTTTGGTCCCATAAACACGCCCCTTAATTTGTGATGGACTTTTCAGAAACACCCTGTAGATTGCTTCTTTGGAATTTCTCTTGTACCATCCGGTTTCTTGACATAAAACCTTGGTTGAGGTCCAGTTAATTTTATGATTATTTTCTTTTTTTATATGCAATGCTAATCCATTATTTTCGTCCTTGTTTTTAACACAGTACTTATGTTCTGATTGTCTTTTTTTTAATTTCCTTTTTGTTTGTCCTATATAACTTTTATTACATTCGCATTTTATTTCATATATCACTCCCGTTTTGTCCAATTCTTCCGTTTTTGGTTTGTTTTTTATTAGTTCTGTTTTAATCGTGCATTGGGTTTTATTTACGAAACTAACATTATGTAGTTTTAGTTGTCTGCTAGTCTTTTCTGTAATCCCCTTTATATATGGTAAAGAAATAATATATTCTGGTTTTTCTTTTATCGTATTGCTTTTGACTTCATGGTTATTAAAAATTTGATTAACTAAATGTTTTGGGTATCCGCTATTTATGAACTGTATTTTAAATTTATTCTTATCCTCTATTGGTTTGTCCGATATTGTTTCTATTTTATTTTTGAATGACTTTAGAATACCTATCTTGATTTTATCTTTGTGTGATGACTGAAAATTAAGGAATAGTTTTGCGTGGGTGGGTTTTTGATACATTGTGCATGTCATCTTATGGTTATTATGTTCTACTAATATGTCTAGAAAAGGTAATTTTCTGTCTGTTTCTCCTTCATATGTAAATTGTATGTTTTTATGAATCTTTTTTACTATCCCTAGTAATTCTTCTGTTTTTAAAGTTTTATTTTTAATTAGAAATATATCATCCATGAATCTTCGCCATAATTTTACTTGTTTTTTAATTGTCGTTTTTTTTAGTATACCTTCCTCTATTTGTTCCATTACCAGGTTGGCGATTGGTGCTGATAATGGATTCCCCATTGCTAGCCCTCTTTGTTGTGTATAAAAATTTCCCTCAAAATTAAAGAAGGTGTCTGTTAGACAGATTTCTGTTAGTTTCAGAATAGTGTCTATACTAAGTGTTGTTCTCTCTTCTAAGGTCCTGTCTAGTTTTAATCTCGTTTTCAGTACATTTAGAGCTAGGGTTGTTGGGATGCTACCATATAAATTAATTACATCTAAGCTACAAATTTCGTCCTTGTCGTTTAGTGTTTGTGTTCTTATGTCCTGCACAAATTCAATAGAATTTCTAATTGATTGGTCTTTTTGTCCGACAATTGGTGAGATAATTCTTACCAGTTGTTTCGCACATGTGTATGTTGGGCTATTTATTGAGGATACTATTGGTCTTAATGGGTTGTCCTGTTTGTGAATTTTTACTACACCATTTATATGTGGTGTTTTTAATATTGGAGGGAAATAGTTATATTTTCTGTCCTTCTCTAGTTCCTTATTTTGGATTTAAAAATATTAACATTACTTCAATGAAGAAACGCGTAGAGAAATCAAAAAATGCCAAGCACCAATTGAGAGCCGATTGATGAAATTCCTGGTGTAGTCGTCATTCAGTTCTTCCGTGTTGCGAATGTTAGGAACACAGATGCCAATTTCAAAGTCCGGTTTTCTTAAGTCAATATTTCCAATTGTTGTAATTAAAGGATAATTTCGAATAACGTAACATTATACCTTAAAAAAAGGCAATATTCTAAATATGAAAGGAATAAAATATCTCTTATTACAAAATGATTAACAATTAGTTATTCTTAAAAACGAGAACTACTTCGCCATCCGCCATTGGTTTAGTGGCGTCTGCTAAATCGAACTCCAACGAGATTGGTTGAATTCTCACAGGCTGAGAGAGGTAAGTGGTAAGAGGTTCGATTTAGCAGACGCAATTATACTAATGGCGGATGGCGCGGTGGTCCTTGTTTTTAAGAGTAATTAAGTGCTAATTATTTTGTAATCAGAGATGATTTATTTTCCTTAAAATGTATTTAGAAAAAGGCCGTTCTTCTTACGGTATAAAAGAATAATAAATTATTTAATCTTAATGAAAAGAGCGTATAAAATAATCAATATTGCAAGTTGAAACCATTTATTTCGGAGACGATAAGAGAAATTACGTTTACTGACCCTATGACCCTGCTCTCCGTGAAGCAGTTGGCGTTAAACTTTTAGGGTGGCCAATTACAGTTCCAACACTGCATTACTGCATATGTATAAAACTGTGGCTAATTAACACGTTGGGTTTTGTAAGAAAGCTTAATATTTCGTACCTTCTTCAATATTGTGGATAGGTACACATGGTTCAGTATGAAAATTTCATTGTTTTGTTTGCTGTTTGACGTTAATTTTCTAAGCCTTACTGGCAAATCTACTGTTAGCTTGCAATATCTTCCTTGAAATCCATTCCTAAATTCATAGCTCTTCGGAGCCCTTACAGCCATACATTCGTTAAAATCACCAATCCAATGGAGTCCTCGTAGAATTCCGTCCGATGGTTTACCAAATGAATCCAACACTGCAAAGGTTAACACGAATTTAGCATATACAATCATAATGATTAATTCTCATCATTTCTAATATCAAAATAGTATCGAAGGGAATTCTTCTGATTTCGCGATGATACTGCGAGATAGGGAGGGGCTTGTATCACATCTCTTTTTGACGAAGCGTCGTGAGCGTACACGGGTTGGGAGGATTTTCATGTGTCATGTTATATTTCACAGTGTGAAGAAAACTTCATTGATCCTATCTTCCTTAGTATTGTAAATGGATAAATGTTTTCAATTAGAAGTAAAGCCTTATTTTATAATAAAAACTGTCATTGTAGACAAAGACGGGAAAGTGTAAAAGATAAGTGTAGAAAATGAATTGCCTGAAGTAACAGATATTAAAATTTTCACTTTTGAAGACATGATCATAAAACATCGATTATTTGAAAAAATTCTTATCTTAGTTTTTTTCACCAAAATTAGTCAAAATATTTTGTCATGAAACATGAGCATCGTTTTAAAAGTAGTACGCGTGAACATTTCATTTTATATCAAAAATTTACAATTAGTTTTGAGTATTCGGTCCCATAAGGAGAATTAAATAGTCAGAAAATGGTTGAACAAAAAACTGTGTGAAATCTTGAAAAATCGTAGTCGTTAATTTGAAAGTTTTAAAAATATCAAAATTAACGTGATGTATAGCTCCCAAAATATCTTTTGAACATTAATAACTACATCACAGTAGAACGGCCTTTGTAATTTGTAACCTAGTATCATGCCAGTATCCCTCAAAAAACTTGAAGATACCATTTTTTCTGGACAACTATTTAGAGCAAAATACTTGTGTAAATAATGTAGAAAAATATTTTGAGTTTAATGAAAATAGTGAAAAAACTAAGATAAGAATTTTTTCAAATAATCGATGTTTTATGATCATGTCTTCAAAAGTGAAAATTTTAATATCTGTTACTTCAGGCAATTCATTTTCTACACTTATCTTTTACACTTTCCCGTCTTTGTCTACAATGACAGTTTTTATTAATATCTGTCACTTCAGTCTTAATATTAATTCAAATTGTTGAGAAACCTTAGGAGAGTAAAAGTATTAGGGCATTGTGCATATATTAGTTAACTCGTTTGAACTAACCAACCATCTATTATAAAACTGTCATTCGTGACTGCTTGACTTGACAATGAACGTCCGAACAAACTCAAATTGCTTTCCCGTCATTTTCACATGCAAATACAGAGGAAGCTGTACATAGTTATACCACAAAAAGATTCCGTATACCTGAGCACCAACACATGTCATAAACTTATCAAGTTCAATTACCAGTAGTCGGTACTCTGGCTTAATTACCAGTCGTCGGTACTCTGGCTTAATTACCAGTCGTCGGTACTCTGGCTTAATTACCAGTCGTCGGTAATCTAGCTTAATTACCAGTCGTCGGTAATCTAGCTTAATTACCAGTCGTCGGTAATCTAGCTTAATTACTAGTCGTCGGTAATCTAGCTTAATTACCAGTCGTCGGTAATCTAGCTTAATTACCAGTCGTCGGTAATGTAGCTTAATTACCAGTCGTCGGTAATCTAGCTTAATTACCAGTCGTCGGTAATCTAGCTTAATTACCAGTCGTAGGTAATCTTGTTAAATCACCTTTGTTGTTACTGTCTCTAAGGCAGTTGGTAACTTAATATATATGTGTGGGGTCCTTTTCCAACTTAACTTGTTAGCTATTACAAGATTAGGTTCTCTTGTTTTTTACCACTACGAAAAATTGGACCACATAGCCTTAACCGTGCTAACATCATAAACTGACTCTTATCCATGGTAAAATATCGCATATTGGAATGGTTTTGAAAATGTGAAATTAAACATACTTTAACTTAAATCTAATTAATGAAAATTGGAAAGCACAAAATCTAAATACCAGGCTTTCGTTTAAAACCGTTTTCAAGTCAAACAACCGAATAGTTATTGCATTACGGCTGCCACAAAATGGTTATTTGTAAAATATTTTCCCATGTTATTTCTATGGGAAAATTTTATGTTTTTCATCAAAATATCGTAAAAGTTTTATGGAAATGAAAACCACCCTTAGCAACTTTATTTTTTATAAAATAAACTATTAAATGAATCTTTTTGAAATTTTAACCACATATTGAGGGTCCGAATTGTAGTTCTGTGGAATTTTTTCAAAACAGTTAATACAATACAAAAAAAGTTATGTCCAATCAAAAAACCATCCTTATACATTAAAGTCAGTATGAAGTCTTATCTAAGAGAGCTACCGCTCCCCCTGAATAGAGGCTCTTTCGAACTTCTAACGTAACCCTTTCCTTTACTAAATGTCTGCTACCTTTGAAATTGATTGAATTATCTTACCACCGTGAGATAGCTAAAGTGATGAGGCGTGTAAGTATCAAATTCGCAAAACATTAAGATTGCAGGGTGAGTCGCGCAAAACGTCATTCGACTAAGAGGTATCCAAACTTTCATGGAAAGAAACGCATTAACTGGGCCTGAAAATTATATATAAAAATGTAATTAGCATTCCGACCACTAATTCCCACTCCTTTGTCAACCATAATTTCTGCCTACCTCCATAATTTGTCAAACAAGCAAAAATGACCCATGGCACTCCAGCGGCCCATACAATCCTCGCGAATGTGACATGAAGTGTATTTATAATTGGTCCTTGGTCAACGAAATAAATACCGATTACAGAAAGAATCATAGCGAAGCAAGAGAGCACCCATCCTGTCCATACTTCCCTCTGTTTATTTGAAAAAGGATTATTGGAACATGCAGTTCAAGATATGCTATCCTGGGTTCATAAAAAGCGTTCGTCCTATCATAAGTTCATAAGATACGTTTCGGAAGTTTGACACTGGTTACTGAGAGCTAGTTATGAAGTGACGTAGGTGAAACGTCAGATATTCGAGGTAAAGCGACGTCTGGTGAGGCGCTGTAAAAGGCTTGGTTCAGACTAAACAGGAAGAGTGTAGTCATGGACGAACCAATGCTGTAGGACCTATTGCAGCCCATAGAGCCCCATACTAAGCGACTAAACAACCAATGTTAAGCTTACTTCCCCCTTTTCAGCCCCAAAATGGAAAAATACCGAGTAAAATCCCGGAAAAAGCTAGCGCCATCTAGATAAAATAAGACGTTTGATGCTTCCCTCTTTATAACGTTGATTCCCTCATATGTCCCCCACTATCCGGTTTGCTACTATCTGCCACTAGAAGGCGAATAAAAAGTATTTTTCAACTTTCTCCCTCTGCCATCCGTCCTTCAGTATTGGTTCGTCCATGGTGTAGTCAATTCTCGCGACGTTCCTGAACTAGGTCGAGCGGTAAGTCTCTAGGATTACGAAGCATATGTAGTATCATTCTTATGAAACATATCTTATAAACTTATGGCTGTATGGGTAAAAACTTAGTGGAAGCTATAGAAATATAACTATTGTTTCATTACATATGAGATGTACACACTATAATCTATTTGCAACTATTGTACACTTCTAAACATTATTTATGAACTTTCAATACAGTGAAATTAAACTTTTGGGAGATAAAACTTCGTATAGAAAACATGTTAAATTCTACTCGTTCCAAGGCTGGATAATTAGAACTTCGTCAACTTACTCTGCTCAGACTTGCCCGTGATTGTTTTAGAAATAACACGTATCCTAAAAGACAACCCATAATGTACGTTGGAATACGATGCTGTGGTTTTATGTAGACATGCGCAAGGTAGTAGTGTGCTCTAGAAATAAAATAAAACTGTCGATAAAAACCGCCCTTCTAAGTAAAACGGATACTCAACAATGGTTTAGCCTATTAAACATATTGTGGGTTAGAATATTTTGTCTACTTTTTATTCAAGATCACGTAGAATAAAATGAATATTTCAAAATTGACCTATTTTATCTCTTGAGGCCTGGAGAAGATGACGAAAGAGGTCTATGAAAGTTTATTGGAGAAATCTGTCACTTCGTACTAGTCGTCTAATACAATTTTATAGCCCTCTTCGTCATCTTCAAAGAGAGGTCTGTCCTGATTCTTAGGGTTAAGTCAATATATTCTTTAATATTGTATACTTCTCCGTGGTTCTAATTTAAAATATATTAATTACTAGCCAATGTACTGGACTGGGTTCCTTTCTAGTCAGACACTAAACTTCTATTAGTCTAACCTGAAGAAAGATGAGACTAGAAGTAAAGAGCGATAGATCCTAACACTAGTGAACAAATTTGATGATTTTATGACGCTTCCATCGCGCCTACACTAAAGAGAAAAAAAATTGGTCGAGTTTAAAAAACCTTTCCTATCCCCTTTCCCTCAACCTAAAGCCGCGGCACACGGACAAGGGTGCTAGAATCTAGTTCGGCCGTCTACCGCCACGAGCGTCTCACGTTTTGGAGGGAAAATTCAGAATCCGCTACCAGAGGGCCAACCGTTCGTGTGTTATCAAGAATATTCACTTTTGCCAAGTGAAGAATCTGGTTAGCTCAGTACTTCTAGTCTCATCTTATTTCTGATCTAACCAGAAGGGGATGGGAAAATAGAAAGATGACACTCTGTATCGTCTTTATACTTAAGTTATGTAACGTCATCCTTCCCAGGCTCGCCCATTTTGTTTTCTCTCCTGCTCATCAAACTTCAGATGAACACCCTAATGTAAATTCTATAACTTTTTGGTACTAAATCCCCCGCCATCAACCCACAAACCTCTTCTTGGGGTGGGACAAAAATCCACTAGCAAGTCTTACCAAGTAGTTAATGTCGCTAATAGATAGTTTTCACACATGGAGGATTCATACCATTTACAACAGGAAGCCGGGCTATCTGGAGGAAAAAAGCAGACGGGTTTTTGTCCTCCAGATATACCCGGCCTCCTGATGTAAATGGTATGAATCCTCCATGTGTGAAAACTATCTACAGAGTAGTGATAAGGGAACTATTTATCGCGTACGTGATTCGGTTTAGTAACCTTGCTCCAAATATTCCGAAGTTGGGACTTACTTCGCTTTATGATACACTTCTCTCGAAGAGAAGTATTATATACCTCTGGTCTAACTAACTTTCCTGCCACTTTCAAATTGCTTAATTACAAGGTGGATGGATTTTTTATAGACGAATGCCCAACGAACAGTTTTAGTTGGGATTTACAACGTAAATATTTGTCTGTTTGTTTATTTATCGCGTTATTTGTTACGACCAAAATATACCATTACAATAAACCTACTTCATCAAATTTTCGCTAAGGTTCGTCGCCAGTTCAGTAAAATTCCGCCCAATATTAATCATAGCCGCTGGCGGCAAACCGTGGCTCCAGGTCAAAAAACCTGTATTGAACCATGAAGCAAATAATATCGTAAGGGCAATGTATAGACCAAATTTTCTTTCGGGTGTCTTAGAGCTGTAGTAAATATAGTTGTAATTATAGGACGATATTACACATTGAACATGATTTACAAACAAACAAACCTTTTTAAATATATCAAAAACATCGAAGCAATAATAAAGAAATGAGTGTCGCACGAAAGGTACCAACTCCAACCTGCGCACTGAAAATATAAACCATTTTAAGTTAATTAGCTCCTATTCTGTAGTATGTTCTTTGTAAAGTACCTGTTTTTCAATTGGATTTAAATTGGAAATGTAAAGCACATTCTTCCACCAGTTATCATAGCATTTTTCCTTCTGAAGATCGAGTAAATCCCAGTTTGTCGTAGTTCCTAAAAGTTTTGGTACTGCGATAATGCAAACTAGAACCGTCATGTACGCCGGTGACAACCTGTAAATGAAAACCGATGATATTAATTTATGTTTGTGAAATGAGTCCATCTATATACAGGTTGTTTCAAATACGTCTGTCACAAATTAAAGTGTGGACATGTTCTTTGGGTCAGACTGAGTGAAAAGTGTCAGAGAACTTTAGGCCTTAAACATTTAGTTTCTTTGGTACTGGCTCCCAAACAGTGGTCCCTAAAACAAAGAACACATGAACTACCACATATCAGAGTGCCCATCTTGTTTAGACAATTTCAATAGCCTGCAATCTAAAAACGTTAATGAAACTTTATCTAGCTGAAGTGAACTGTGCGTTTAAAGGTAGAAGTGTTCCTAAGCTGATAATGTAAAAATATTTCTTGACCTCACCTTATATATCTAAGAATGTACAGTTTGCAAATGTTCCCTTTTGAAACTTCGAAGGTTTGATCTTTTAAGAAAAGGTATGTAAAGAGAATTCCACTGGCAAAAGAAAAACCACTAATTATTATTGAATTATAAATTAATATTAACTCTGTACCTCATTAAGAAAAAAGAGTCAACGGATAAAGTTCCATTCACAATCAAACAAAATTTTAGCTTAAGTGACTCAATGAAAATGTCTAAAACATTGTCTGAAATTAATTGAAAATGGTTTAATATATTATTGAAGCTATGTCAACAAGTAACACTGAGAACTAGAAATAAGGATGTGTTCCGTTTATTGTTTTAATTTAAACTAACTAATTGCAAAGCCACGGCATGCTTTTTACGTTGAAAAAAGCATAATACTTTAAACAAGTTGGGGAACCAAAGTAAACCTCTCCTAGTCGAGACGCAATTAAGAGGTTTTTCTTAAATAATTAAATAAATATAATCAGAAGCCGATTAGGTTTTACACATGAAGTACGTAACATGTGCCTGGGGGAGCTACACGACATTCTCCAAGCTCCTAGGAAAGAACCTCCCCTTACGCGGAGGAACAAAATTAGGTAACGCGCCTCTTTCGGATCATTGCGATCCTTTCGCCTTAAAAACCAATTTACTAGGTTTAAAAATTAGGGAAACACTATAAAGTCTGAGTAGGGTGTCTAAAATATTCTTTACCGTTGATACCTAGCCAAGGCTTAGTGTAGTTTTCGAGTCTACTATAATTCGCAGAGCTTTTTTTCTGTTGAAATTAGGGAACTACTATAAATATTGAGTAGAGTGTCTGAAATATTCTTTAGTTAAAACTATTCACAATACGAAAGATTATTTGGGAGTAAGGCACGAAGATCTTATCAATCTGGGTAGCTTTTGCTAGGACTATTTAAGACGCCGCGTATCTGTTTTTTACGATGAATGTTTTCTATTCCCGCGGCTACGGCGAGCTCAGCCGCCGGTGTCTCGGGAATCGGGATACAGCTGATACCTAGCCAAGGCTTAGTGTAGTTTTAGAGTCTACTATTATTCGCTGAGCTATTTTTCTGTTGAAATTAAAAAAAAATCTTATAATATTTAGTTGAAGACTTATTAAATGACTCGAAAATTTTCGAAACTCGAGCTTTAAAACGTTGAATATAATATAACGACTAACGAACGACACCGCAAATTTGCCTACCGAGCTTCCTGGTTCTGTCGACGGCGAGGTCGAGCTGAGGTCCCTCCCATGCAAAAAAATAGTAATAGCCGTCGCCGATTGGTCTGGCATTAAAGAGTTTATCTACGGTTAGGGGCTTATGATTGGTTAAAAGCTTTTTTCGTCTGCTTAGTTTTTACCTCGGGAATATCATGAAATCCATGGCCAAAGCTTTGGAAAAGTGGGACTTACGTACTTTATGTGTGAAGCATAATCCAGTTTTGATATAATTTATATTAATTATTTTAATCGTCAATAATTTACCTTAATTCTAGTTATGTCATTTTAAACATAGCTTTTGTTGACGTTTGAATTCAGGCGTACGCCTCTTTAACGATTTTTGTAAATTTTTTGTAAATAAGGCGATTGATTCACAGTTAATGATAAGAAAAACAGCAATTGCATGAACCTTAGGTGGAAGCCCTGCCATTGGGAAGTTTGCCGTTTCTCGTAGTCCTAGCTGATCGCCGCGTACTTATTAATCTTAACGATGGGAGTGGAAGACAAAAATTATGTTTTGCTAACACGTTTGCTCCGATTTGCCAACCGCGAACGCAGTGACAGACACACACACCCCAACACGTCCAGTGTAATACCTCTCTGTGACGTCATCCTCACTCGGAGAGGTAAAAATTGTTATAGGACTTAGCATTAAAATATTAGGAATATCGTACTTATAGTTCTAATGTCACTTTACAAATGAGACTAAACATACTCATTGAACCAAGAGAAAAAATACTGTATGACAATATATAACCCAGGCCATGGTAATTGTCCGAATTCCGTGCATGCAGCTGAGATCACCAGCCTTATTTGATGTTTCGAAGATGAATTTCGTATTCTTTATTACGGAAAAGCATTCTACTACGTCTTTCACTATGACAAATATTTAAATTTTATTATTAAGTATAAATATTTTATTGAAAGACAAGAAAGATTCAAGGTAGAAATTGCCTTAAAATTTTCTTTAAGTGCTTTCGTAAGCGATAAACTATAACCCGTACAGCTTATGTTTTCGCTAAATTGAAGAATAGCGCTTTGTTCTATCAATGAGTGTCGTTGGAGTTTAGAGGAACCAGACGTTACATGATCGGGAGTTGAAATGTATGGAAGCGTTTTAAGTTCAAGTCTACGAGGTTGACTTGATTTGAAGTCCAAAAATGTAGCCACGATTAGTACAATGATGAGGAAAAGTATAAATAATCTGCAACGTGTGAAACCAAATTAGTTTGAAACATGAAATTATAGTGAAACGTCTTTTGCAATGTGTTACGAAAGATAGCAGAAATATATGACTTTACACGAAGTTCACTTCAATAATGGTTAGTACCGTGGACATCATCTATGAAGAGAAAACCCGAAAAAAAAAACTTTGCAAGAGTGAAGAGGCGTGAATTTTTTCCCCCTCCCGACGCGCGCTAGTCGCGAAGAGAAAACTTTTTCCTCTCGAGAGAGAACTGCGATAAATGGCCACTGCCAAGATAATCTGACGTTTCCTAGAAAAGGCGGGATTCAACTGTATTTCGCGCAAGTGAGAAGCCGCTGCATAAGATACAACCATTATACGATTGTAAGAAAAGCACATTTTTCTCACTACGCGACGCTAGTGTTTTTATTTTCACCTCTCTGCCTCGCTGTTCGGGAGGAACGGTACCGTTTCTAGCCTGTAAAAATACTTCATAGATGATGGCCGGCGCGAGGTAGGGAGAAGTGAACTTCGTGCAAAGTCATATATTTCTGAAGATAGCCATAGAATTCTTAGCCAAGTTGGGAAAAGAATGGTAGACGAAAACCACTTGAACTAAACTAGTTAGAGGAGAAAAAATACTAAAATAGGCAAGAGTGGCTCAATATCTGTTAACTCCTGCAAACTGAGACGGCTTGCTTTGCCAATTGTCCAATTATTGCCTTAAAGCAAATATTGGCTCCTGTTGCGACCCCAACATGCTGGGTAATCTTCTACACAGCAATTTTACCTTGCCAAAGACCTGAACCAATCAGAACTTGTCCACTAGGGCGAAGCTGAAACTAGCCTTTGCTAAGCTTGGTGGGCCAGTCAACTCCACCCCTCGACTATGGGAGCATCTAGTGGTATTGGTGTAAACTAAACCACAACCAAGACTCGCTTTAACTTACACGAATATGAATTTCCAGATATTTAAAGAATCCTCGACCGGAGTACTAACAATATCAAACATATTTAAGATGTTATCCACATGGGATGAAGCTGGAAGAATGTTATTCAGTGCTAGAAATGGTGCTCCTGGCCCATTCGACCGAAATCCATTAGACCGATACTCATTCGACAGAATCCCATTCGACCGAAATGTAGCCAAATTTGGCGGTAAATTATTGCAGAAATTTGGTCTAAAAAGCCTCTATAGTTATCTTCTTATAAAAATGTTTTAGCCAATTAATGTTTTTATATTTTTACGTAAATATATGAAAAATTAAAGGTCATATTACACTTATAACTTTTTGGGTACTAATTAAAGTTACCCCCCATTTCACCCAATTTCCAGGTCTCCTATTCTAATTAACCCAACATTGCATACGCAAAAAGACTCAAATAGAGTAGAATTTGATGGTTTTATTTATTTATTTTTTCTTTCCATAAGGGATACACTTACTTGAAGTGTATAACCGCTCCAAAGACGAGGATACGTCCTCCTAACCAAACCAAACCTAACATAACAGTACTGTTTTGGAAAAGGCATATTATTTGAGAAGTCAATGAACCTAAACATCAATATTTTGGAAAAGGCGTAACATTGTTAAATGATTTATAGAATATTACTAACCTAACTAAACCAAACCTAACCTACCATAACAGTAATGTTTTGGAAAAGGGATATTATTGGAGAAGTCAATGAAACTAAACATCAATATTTTGGAAAAGGCGTAACATTGTTAAATGATTTAAAAAATATTACTAACCTAACCTAACATAACAGTAATATTTTGGAAACGGGGTATTATTTGAGAAGTCAATGAAGCTAAACAACAATATTTTGGAAAAGGCGTAACATTGTTAAATTATTTATAAAAGTTTACTAACCTATCCTAACATTACAGTAATGATTTGGAAAAGGGGTATTATTTGAGAAGTCAATGAAGCTAAACATCATTATTTTGGAAAAGGCGTAACATTGTTAAATGATTGATAAAATATTACTAAACTATCCTAACATAACAGTAATGATTTGGAAAAGGCATATTATTTGAGAAGTCAAACAAGCTAAACATCAATATTTTGGAAAAGGCGTAACATTGTTAAATGATTTATAAAATATTACTAACCTAACCTAGCATAACAGTAATGTTTTGGAAAAGGCATATTATTTAAGAAGTCAATGAAGCTAAACATCAATATTTTGGAAAAGGCGTAACATTGTTAAATGATTTATAAAATGTTACTAACCTAACTTAACCAAACCTAACATAACCAAACCTAACCTAAAAAACCAAAATAAAATACCCCAGCTAAAACATCCAATATGTAACTCAACCTAACAATACTATATTTCTCGTTGTGAAATCCTTAATACTGCTGAATTTTAAATTCGCCTTCTAAATTCAGCACCTGCAAGGATATTAAATTCGATTATTATCGATTATTCAGAATTATACTTATCATTCGATTTTAGTAAACTCACCTTCCTGATGGAGATTCGAACGAAGATTTTCTGCGTGACGATCCGACGCTTTACCACTAGACCACGGTGGGACGCAGACCACTTCGAAATCAAATAAACTAATATACTAGCTTGGAACTTTCGGTTGAAGGGAATTCGTTCCAATAGGATTCGATTGAATGGGAAAATATTCCCATTTAATAGAAAACCGCCATTGGGCTAGATTTTAAAATACTGGCTAGAAATTTTCGAACGAGTGGGATTCGTTCCAATGGTATTCTGTTGAATGGGTAGACTCCAGAAAGCTCAGCATGCTGATCAGTGTTGCAAATGGAATTTTATCTAAAACGTTTGAGTAATGTAATTAGTGTCCGTAATGCCATGAAGTTATTTCATAAGTTCATGAGATATGTTCCATAAGTTTGTCACTGGTTACTGAGAGCTTGTCATTGTTATGTTCGTTACACGAAGTAATAACACTAAGATAAAATCAATAAGTTTATTATAGCTTAATAAACAGTCCGTAGTTAAGATTCTAATGTTTACAAAGGAAGCCCGTACATGAAGTGATTAATATCTCTTTAACTACCTCTACATATCAACTCGTATTCTGACGTCATATAGTTTATCCCGGAGCTCCCCCTTACGGTTGGGTCAAGGCTAACTGTCTAATATTTGTTCTGGGCCTGACATAAGCATTCTATTATTATTTTACCGTACATGACAGTCTCAGGTGTCTCGTGGGATGTTTCGTCTGATGCCTGACGGTCCTTGGTCGCTGTCTGGTTTGGGATAGCATTGGGAGCTGGATCAGGGACAGCTTCCGGTGGTCGACGAGATGTTTCAGCCGGTAGATGGTGATTTTCAGCAAGAGGTAATGGTTGATGTATTGACCCCCATAAAAGAAATTCGTTGTGATCATCGTCTACTGGCTTGGGTTTTGATACATGATCAGAGTGCGGGCGTTGTCGTATCTGATTCTTATGGCGTCGTAATAATCCATACTCTGTGTCGATTAGAAACATAGTGTGTCCGATGTGCCTGACGATGGTACCGTTTAGCCATTTGTTTCCTTTGCCATAATTACGCACGTAGACTGGGTCTTGTGGTTTAAATTTATTCTTGTTATGTACTGCAGTCGTATTCGCAGATGTCATCAGGAATTTTGGATGGCAGAGATCCAAACTTGATACTATTTGCCGACCAAGCATTAGCTCAGCTGGCGACTTTCCTGACTCTGTGGGAGTTCGACGATATTGTAGCAAAATGTGTGCTATGCGTGTTTCGAGCGAATCCACTTGTTGCGTGAAGTTCAGTTCTTGATGTGATATTTTCCGTAAGTGATCTTTAACCGTGCGTACGGCCCTCTCAGCTAATCCGTTTGACGCCGGGTGGTACGGGGCTGAGGTAACATGTCGAATTCCATATCGCGAAGCGAAGGCTTCAAATTCGGCTCTAGCGAAACATGGTCCGTTGTCGGATATAAGAGTCGGCATTATTCCAAAACGCGCTACTATGTCTCGTAAATGTGACAACACTGTCTGAGTCGTTTGTGATTTGGTGACAAATACTTCTAGCCATTTGGTATGACTGTCGATGAAAATGAGAAGATATTTGTTTTCGATCGGGCCGGCGAAATCGACGTGGACACGGCTCCAAGGTGTATTGGTGGGAGGCCATGGTGTGTATGTTCTGGGTGGTAATGATGCGTGCTCTTGACATGCCGCACAGTGTTGGGATGTCTTCTCTATATCAGTATCAATTCCTGGCCACCAGATGCAAGAACGTGCATTTGCCTTCATTCGGACAGTACCCATGTGCGAACGATGTAGCTCTCTGAGCATTGGTTCCCGATGCATGGTTGGTACAATGACGCGATTAGACATTAAGTAGATTCCGTTGAAATTGGATATGTCGGTTCTTCTGCGGTAATACGGTTGCAGCTCCTTTGGGATGGTATGTTTCGCAGGCCATCCATTTTTGAGGAAGTCTCCAAGAGAGCGCAACGTGTCGTCTTGACGAGTTGCTTCATCGAGCTGACGCGCCGTTATAGGTGTATTGTCCGTGACGCTTCGTACTGCGAAAACGTATTCTGCCGGTACAGGCGTCGTTGTGGTTAGCGTGGGTAGCGGTAAGCGACTTAGAGCGTCGGCGTTGGCATTCGCCGATCCCTTCCGGAACTTTAAGGTGTAGGAATACGCGGCCAAAATCAGTGACCAGCGTTGCAGACGTGCCGCAGCCATTTGTGGTACAGGTTTGTGAGCCGCTAACAAGGTGACCAACGGTTGATGGTCAGTATAGAGCGTAAAGTGAGTGCCATACAGATAGTCTTTAAACTTCTTGACGGCAAAGATGATTGCTAAGGCTTCTTTATCCAATTGAGAATAATTTTTTTCTGCGGACGTTAGGCTTCTTGAGGCGAAAGAAATCGGTTTTTCTTGTCCGTCAATGTGGTGGGATAGAACTGCCCCGATTCCAAACGGCGATGCGTCACAGGCCAGGGATATTTCTCGAGATGGATCGTAGTGGGCAAGGATATTAGACGATTTGAATGCGTCCTTAGCCGCCTGAAAAGCTTCCTGGTGGTTGTGGTCCCATGCCCAAGCAACATTTTTGTGTAGTAGTCCATAAAGAGGTGCAAGCCTTGTTGCATTATCCGGAAGAAAGTGTGCGTAGTAATTAATAAGACCCAAAAATGAGCGTAGGGTTTCGATATTTGTAGGTGCAGGTGCGTTCATTATTGCTTGAATTTTGGCTTCCTGCGGATGTATGCCGTTTTCGTCCAATCTGTGTCCCAAGAATTCTATGGATTTTTGCATGAAGCTACATTTCTCCTTTTTAAGCTTTAATCCGTGTGCTTCTAGTTTTGTGAGAACTGCGTCAAGAATCCTCAGATGATTTTCATATGATGAGCCTCCCACCAAGGTGTCGTCTTGGAAAGGAGTAACGTTTTTAACATCCGACAGAATCATTTCCATTATGCGTTGAAATATTGCTGAGGCTGACGCGACTCCAAATGGTAATCGGTTGAATTGGTACAACCCCAGTGGTGTGTTGATTACTGTGTACTTTATCGAATCCTCTTCCAGTTCTATTTGGTTGTAGGCTTCGCGTAAGTCGAGTTTGGAGAATAGTCGGCAACCAGCGAGTTTTGTAAAGATGTCCTCGGAACGCGGTAATGGATACTTGTCTATATTTAGTTGAGGATTCAGAGTGGATTTGTAGTCAGCGCACACTCTTAGTCCTCCATGGGGCTTCTGAACGATGACAATTGGAGATGCAAAATCCGAATAGGGAAGCTTGGTAATGATTCCTTCCCTTTCCATACGGCGTAGTTCGGTCGCTACAGCTTCTTGTCTAGCGTACGGGATTGTGCGTGCTTTACAGAAGACTGGCTTGACATGATCTTTTACATACAACCTTGCCTTTATGCCGTGTAACTTTCCAAGTCCTGGTGTGAAGAGTGCAGAGTGTTTCTCCAGTAACTCCTTAAGCTGCTGGTCTCCTTGAGTCGCAACTTGATTCACTTCGCCAGTATTGCTTTGGTGAGCTTTAAACGAAGGTAGAATGTCCAGGACTGAGTAGAGCCATTTACGACCACACAAATTTGGTTTTGTGCTCCGTACGACTAGTAATGGCAGTTGAGCCTGACGACCTCGAAAAACAACAGAGACTACGGCTTGACCAACTACCTGGATGGTGTTTCCCGTGTATGATTCCAACTTGCCCGGAAATTGCGTTATTTCGGATACGGAAGAGAGTGTTCGAAAATCCTGCTCCTTAATCATGGTGAATCCGGATCCATTATCAATTTCAAACGCAATTGGTGTATTGCTGACTTCAAGTGTGACTGAATCGGGCGGTGGAATACTTTCGTCAATGTTTGATGGGTTTACGACGCTGTGATCTCGGTCAGTCCTCAAAACGTCATCCACATGGTACACGTCTGGTAGATATTCATCGAGAGGGACAGTGTCCAGTGGTGCCAAGGAGGTGTCATTGATATGATGAGAACGATATGGTCTCCGCTGTTGCAATCTTGTGGAATGTGGATCAGGTGGATTGAGGCATGCTTTTGCAATGTGTCCTTTTCGTTGGCATTTTAGACACGTGGCTTGAAGGTAAGGACAGTCGGGACCCTTATGTCCTTCCGCAGCGCAGCGAAGACAACGTGTAAGATCTGGTTTGATCTTTGGTCGAACGCGGCTGTCTGAATGTGTAGACTGGTGACGCTTAGTTGAAGGTTTCTTGTGTCTTCCTGGTTTGCCATGCGATGAAGGTTTTCCAATGACTTGATGGGCCTCGGATGTTAGCTCTCCTGTGGGTTCCGTCGTTTTCATTTCTCCCAGGCTTGTTTTAGCGCTTTCCATGGAGATCAAGATTGCCGTGGCTCTAGCTAGCGTGATTGACTTCTTTTCTTCTTCTTCTGCAATGAGTCTTTGTTGCATAGTATCGTTGTTGATACCGAAGATGAGTTTGTCAACTATCATCTCATCGCGATTCTGGAAGGCACAATGTTCCGTGAGGGCTTGTAAGGCAGCGATGAATGTTCCAACTGACTCTCCATTTAATCGAGTACGGCGATAAAAGCGAAGTCGGGCGATGCAACGCAAGGGCGTTGGGTCAAAATGCGTGGTGAGAGCCGCGACTAATTCGTCATATGTTTTAGACGCGACGGTCGCTGGACGAATACGATCGCGTAAAAGAGTATACGTGTCCGGGCTAAGAACAGTTTGTAATATTGCGCGTTTGATGTTGGCGTCAATAATGTTGTTCGCGAGGAAATAAGCGTTTAATCGCTCCGAATACTGCGACCATTGTTCAGTTCTATTGTCAAAAATGTTTAAATTACCGTAAGTCGTCATTTCGCGGTAGGCGTGGGAAAACGTGACTTGATATTTTTCACTATAAGGTCAGCGCGTATATCGATGTTACCACGGGGCAATGACTTCTTTAACGTGACTTGATATTTTTCACTATAAGTTCAGCGCGTATATCGATGTTGCCACGGGGCAAGGACTTCTTTGTGAAATTGCGGTACTTCCTTCCGTTTACGGCTTTTAGCTTGAAGAACTAAGGCCAAGGCTTAGACTACGGTATACGGGTTGAAGAAAAAGATGTTTTCTTTTAAAACGTTAGACGTATAACGCGATTCTCGACTCCGTCGCCATTTGTTATGTTCGTTACACGAAGTAATAACACTAAGATAAAATCAATAAGTTTATTATAGCTTAATAAACAGTCCGTAGTTAAGATTCTAATGTTTACAAAGGAAGCCCGTACATGAAGTGATTAATATCTCTTTAGCTACCTCTACATATCAACTCGTATTCTGACGTCATATAGTTTATCCCGGAGCTCCCCCTTACGGTTGGGTCAAGGCTAACTGTCTAATATTTGTTCTGGGCCTGACATAAGCATTCTATTATTATTTTACCGTACATGACAGTCATGAAGTGGCGTAGGTGAAACGTCAGAGATTCGAGGTAAAGCGACGTCTGGTGAGGCTCTGTCAAGTGATAAGTACAGACTAAATAGAAAGATGGACTGTAAAAAAATAGTGTTGTCAATTCTCGCGTCGTTCTCGAACTAGCTCGAGCTGTAAGTCTCTAGCATTACGAAGTATAGGTAGTATCATACTTATGGAACATTTCTTATTAACTTTTGATTTTATCATGGCGCAAGCGAGGACTACTAGCAAAACGGAATAATGTAAGAAGATCGGAGGACCATAGCTCTAGAAAAAGACCGTTCCATCCAAGAAAGTGTAGTGCTGTGCGAATCTTGAATTTTTGGTTTCAAGTCGAGTCTCCAGTATTGAAAATGTTTCTTATCGAGTATCAACTAATTGGAAAATTTGTATCGAGTATTTACCGAGTAATTAGGGATTTGTTTTCTAGTATTTCCACACTTTCCGTTAATTTATCGCTATTATAAGAGACATTTAGAGTAATTCTGCGCATACTGCAACAATATACGTTGAACAATTTCCTGACTGTAATAGACTTGTTCCTTTTAATTTATCAAACTAATTCCTCATTAGTATCTTCTTCTGAATCTAGTTGAACTAATTCCTGACCAAAGACAGCTAGCCATTGTTATACTTCGCGCGCCAAGTCCCAGGCGTCTGCTAGCCAAAGTCACATGGGAATAGTTCAACCAATCCCGTGGGGGTAAGGGGTTCTGCCTAGAGACCGTTCTTTTAAGGTGTAATGTGTAGAACCAGGGATAGATGTAATTTTAGAAGCAGGAACGGGGAACTGTTAGTATTTAGTTCAGTCCGACTCATAGTCCAGTATAGAGCCCCTCCCTTCAACACGTAACGAAAATTTAAAATTATCGTATTGGCTCACTTAAACTACGTTTTGATGACGTTGCTGACGGGGACGGCGAAAAATACGTAATTCCTTTTTTCCTCTGAGGCTGTGACCCGCCTGTTCTTTTTTACCCCCCGTCCCGGATAAGGGGGTCCGGGACTTTGAAGCGTGCCCAGGTTACTCTGTTCTCCATTCTTGCTTCTAAAATTAAATCTATCGAGAAGTAATTGTGACGAAACTAAAACTATATTACCCCCGTTCTCGCTTACCCACGATGACTTTCAAAAAGTACTTTTAAGAATCCTCTTTCCGCCTATGAGTTCCTTGATTGTTTTTCTTGTGTAACTATGCTTTAATTCTTCAGCACCACAAGGGTTTGGAACGCAGATACCAATCTTGAAACCAGTGTGTATCTGTAAAGACAGCCCATAGTCCATTCCATTAATTCTAGCATAGAAGCAACCATCACAAGGGTAGGACGTCTTCTTGGCTCATATCAGAAGTGTATAATAATTCTCTTCGAGAGAAGTGTACGTGTACCATAAAGCGACGCTGTAATTGTAACATGATTCTTCCCAACATCATTTTACATTCATTATAGTAAGGTTACGAAACAGAATCATGTACGCGATAAATAGTTCCCTCATCATTACTCTATTGGTAATTTTGTCCAACGTCAAGACAATCAAGGTTTGTGGGTTGATTGCTAAGGATTTAGTACCAAACAATTATAGAATCCACCCACGGTGCTATGCCCATCTGAAGTTTGAAGAGCTGGATAGCAAACAAAAAGGGATATGAGCCTGGGAAGAATCATGTTACATAACTAAAGTATTAAGATGATATCGAGTGTCATCCTTCTTCTAATATCCCCTACTGGTTATATCCACCGCGCCAAGAAGAGGCATGGCGAGTATAGGTTAGCCTCCCTCGTGTAGTGAACTCGAGCTCTGTCTGGTGTTGCCTTTGGCGCGAGGGAAGTAACCTAAGAAGGCTTCCTCCCCCCTGTGTGTTTGTCTCTATACAAGTAATTAATGGAATCGAATGGATAATATACTATTTTGTTGGTCCAAAGCTTGCAGTATCTCCCTTTGAATCCTGATGGGAATTCTTTGGATTTTGGCGCCTTTACTCGTAAGCATTCATCAAAACTTCCAGGCCAATAGTAGTTTCCAACTAAAATTCCACCTGGTGGTTTACCAAAGGAATCCAACACTGGAAAATATAATTTTTCTTATTTGAAATTAAATGAACGTTTTTCATACAATCAGTGAGCACTTATAAGAAGGATACAATCAGTGAGCACGTATATGAAGGATACAGTTTGTAGCAAGGATATTGGAAGTGTCATGGAAAACTACCTAATCCCGTATTTATATAATTTTTCCATGATGAGGTTGTTTATTACTTTTAAACCCTTCCCTGGCCGGTGATTTCCAATGACGGAGTTGGAGAACGGGACCCCGGGGCAGGGGAGAGAGGGTAGAGAAAGGACAGTTCGTGCTTAACGCTGTATGAGGAAACACGAAATCCATTAAAGACCTTTTTGATTCAACTTTGTTTCTTCATTTAAAACCAGAGTCGCGATTAAAACTTAGTAGTGATCGAGTTATAAATTAGTGTGACGAGGTTTAGTAATCCTTGAAATAACTCGATCACTACTAAGTTTAAATCGCGACTCTGGTTTTAAATGAAGAAACGAAGTTGAATCAAAAAGGTCTTTAATGGATTTCGTGTTTCCTCATACAGCGTTAAGCACGAACTGTCCTTTCTCTACCCTCTCTCCCCTGCCCCGGGGTCCCGTTCTCCAACTCCGTCATTGGAAATCCCCGGCCAGGGAAGGGTTAAAAGTAATAAACAACCTTTTCATGGAAAATTACCGGATTAGGTTGTTTTCCATGACCCTATGCAATATCCTTGCTACAAACTCCCCCACCTTTAGAGGAGCGTACAAGTGACGCAAAAAAGAGAATAATAGAATGGAGCAATGATGATGAACTACTGAAAACAATACATCCAACAAATTGAACAAAAAATAACAAAATAAAACAATGAAAATCCAAAAGTTATAAAGAAAATATTGCAAATTGTAAAAATGTAGTTCATTAACATCCTACTATTTGATCGGGTGTTGCGTTTAGGTGAACTACGATGTTCACTTGGGGAACGTTCGCGATCATCTTGAGCGTGACTAGGGCCAGGTTGAAACGTCTCGCTTGTTAACTTGTCGCTTCTAGGCGAATGAGCGTTTGGGTTTGTCACGTGGAATACTCCGTTTTTGATACCATCATTCGTAGCCTTAAGTTGATAATTTACAGGGGACGTGTGTCGTTTTACTTTGAGGGCGAGTTTCTTAGTGTAGACGCTAATTGTGTTTAACGGAGGATTCTTTCGTTGAAGGACTAAGGCTCCGTTGTCGAATGTTACGGCCCTGTGTGTCTTATTGTAGTGTTTCTCTTGGTTTTCTGACCCAGCTATTTGAGGTGCTTTTGTGTTTGGCTCAGTCTCTTCGTGTTGGCCAAGACGTTTTTCAGTTGGCGTGGCGACAGAATCGCAGATTTCTGTAGCTGGGTTGGATTGCGAAATTGATTCTGTGCCCGGTAAAGGATAGATTGTCTCATCCGACCCCAAAAAATAGCCTACCAAGTGTAGCTTCACGAATAGCTCGGTTCGTAGACAAAAATCCCATCCTAATAAGAAACAATCTTCTAAAGCAGGGGTGATTGCAACAGGGAACTTCCAGGACTTATCCCCAATAGATATTTTCACAGTGGTCTTTCCAAGGAACTTCATCTTTGTTTTATTTGCTGTACGAGCATTCTTGCCTTTCCATGGTCTGATCTTTGATGGCTCTCGAATTGCATCGTACACGTCTTTAGACATGAGTGTGAAGTCGGCTCCACTGTCTAAAATTGCTAACCCTTCCCAGGTTCCAACTCTCACGGGTATCTTGGGTCTACTCGGTTCTGCTCTGGCTTCTGCTGTAGCGTGGGATTTTTCATTTCTATTGAGCGATTGATGGCAGCTATCTCCACCCTGGACGGCGTTCTATCAACTTTAAGATTTTTGCTTTAATCTTTCCTCTGGTCATTGTCATTGTCTGCAATGGCGCGTATTGCAGAAATTGTTCCTTCCGGGTTGGAATCTTCACTACTTTCATACTCTGGGTCTGAATCTTCTCTCGTTATAGAGGTAACTGTTGTAAATTGAGATCAGTCAACTAGTAGTTTAAAACATAAGCACTTTATTTAAGTTTAGTCTAACATGATAAGAGTGACGCTCGACACTGCGGGCCTAGTTTATATAGCCGTTCCTTATCTAACATTGGTTTTTTATCTAAGGTCTATTATTGCGTTAGGCCTATTATAACATCTTTCTTTTCCTTAACAATTAGTTTACAATATAATAACTGTAGTACGTAAATTATTAATATTAGTTTTTTAACGTTAAGCCTTTGTAGTTATAATATTATAATATAGTAGCGCGATTATGTTAATAAGAATTTTTTAACTTGTTTGGAGTCGGTGTTGTAATCTTCTGGCCTATATCGTTTAGGTGGTATAAGCGGTCTGCCACTTCTTGTTGTGGGTCCACTCCTTTTCGTGTTTGCTTCCTGAACTGCCGTGGCCGCGTCCGGATGTTCGGGCGACCGTCTGGGTCTGAATGCAGGTGGTAGCTCAGGCAATTCCTGGAGAGTGGCCTTTCGTTGTGTCGTTGCTACCCCGGGCGCTTCTCGCAATTGGCTGGTGAACGCAGGTGGTAACCCAGGGGATTTTTGGAATGTCGAGTTTCGTAGCGTCGTTGCTGGTCTTGGAACCTCGGGTATTTGGCTGTTTGGGGATGTAGTTGCTCGATTTTCGTTGCTCGAAATTGACTTGGTCCTCGATTGACGTCCTGGTAGGGGCCCTATTTTTGAGATGGCTCTTGGAGTGCTATCCGTATCCTCTGCTTGTCTATGGAGTTCCGGAATGGCTTGATTTAAGCATGAAGGGATTTGTCTATGATCCTCTCGAAGATGGACTCTTGTACGTCTGAATGTTTGACCCCTTTCTGTCTTTATTTGATATGACCTTGGTTCGGGGCCTGTGTTTAGGACTCTCGCAGGGATCCAATTCCGTTGACCCGCTTGGTAGTAGATGGCCTGTCCTGGTAAGAACGGTTTTAATTGTTTTGATGTTGATGCTTGTTTTTTGTTAAATCGTGTGACCATGTCTTCTTGTTGTTTGGCGATAGCTGCCCTTTCGTTTCGTAGTGGATAGTTTGGTTCCAGTACTTTGTTGGTCACTGTGAGTGGCGTTCTTATTTTGCGGCCCATGGTGAGCTCTGCGGGAGATGGCCGATTGCTTTTTGGAGTCGTACGATATTCTAGAAGTACGTCTGATAAGTCTTTCCCGGACTCCTTGGCTTTGATTATGGAGTTTTTCAGGGTTTGGATGCTCCTTTCAGTGAGTCCGTTTGATTGAGGATAGTACGGGGAAGAAGTGACGTGTTTCACGCCCCAATTGTCCATGAAGTTTCGGAACGTAGCTGCGTTGAAGGGTGGTCCGTTGTCGGAAATTAAGCGTTGCGTGGGCCGTGTCTGGCAAAGTGTGGTTTTAAGAATTCTATTACGGATTGGGTGGTGGTATTTATTAGCTCCTTAGCCTCAATGAACTGTGAAAAGTAGTCCACTAGTATGATGTAGTTTCGAGAGCCAATTTTAAAAAGATCCGTTCCTGCCGTCTCCCAAGGCAACTTTGGTAATGGGTGTGGTTCCATTATCATTGGTGGGTTTGCTCGCTCGCGTTTTGCGCAGGTTGGACAGGTGCGGATGAAGTTGGTTAGGTCTTGCGTGATGTTGGGCCAGAATACGTTGAGTCTCGCTTTCGCTATGCAGGAATTGATCCCTTGATGTGTTGCGTGTAGCTTTCCCATTATTTCCTTCTGCATTGCCTTGGGTATGACCAGACGTGTACCACGAAAGACTAGACCGTTGTCTACGCTTAGCTCATCCTGGTATTGCCAGAAGGACTTCAGTTCGGATGGAAGAGACTTGTGTTGTTTAGGCCAGCCTCGATGCGCAAACTCCATAACCGATTGTATCGTAGGATCGCTTCGTGATGCCTGTTGGTATCGGGCTTGGATGTGTTCCGAAAGCGCGGTGATAGCGTGCACAGCGGTATGAGGTCCTTCTAGGTTATCGGTGTTTATCTTTGTGTCTTTCTGGGGTGCCCTTGAGAGCATGTCGGCTATCAGTAGCTGTTTTCCAGGTACGTAGGTTAAGTTGATCTGGTACCGAAATAGGCGCATCAATAATCTTTGCAGTCGTGGCGATATGATGTGTAGAGGCTTCTGTACCAGTCCGATTAATGGGTTGTGATCTGTTTGTACTGTTATTCGGGCTCCTGTTACGTAGTGATGAAAGTGTTCACAGGCATACACTATGGCCAGCATTTCCTTCTCTATTTGTGCATATCTGGTTTGCGTGGGTGTGAACGACGTGGAGGCGTATTCAATTGGGTGTCCGTCCTGTAAAAGGACCGCACCTACCCCGTGCTGGCTTGCATCGACTGAGAGTGTGATCTGTTTCTCTGGATTAAAGAACGCAAGTACTGGAGCTGTTGATGCTAGGTCCTTCAGGCGATCGTAATGAACTTGGTGCGTTGGTTCCCATTTGAATACAGCTTCCTTCTTCAGTAGTGCTCTCAGCGGGGCCGTGTCTTCGTTGGCGTTGGGTATAAACTTGATGATGTAATTCACCATTCCTAAGAAGCTTTGTAGAGCGGCTTTGTTTGGTGGTGGTGGTAGAGATGTGATGGCCCGCACTTTGTGGGGATCTACTGTGACTCCGTCGGGACTTAGTATGTGGCCAACATATTGTGTTCTGGAAACAGCCAGTTGCAACTTCTTGCGACTGAAGGACAGCCCTGATATCAAGGCTCGGTCTAGGATCCGTATCAAAGAGTCTGTGTGGGTGGCCATATCCGGAGTTGCAATAAGGAAGTCATCCGTCGATATGTGAACTTCAGGAAATTCAGCTTTTGGGTAGATGCGACGCATTACTGCTTGACAGATCTCCGATCCAGTCGAGATTCCCATCGGTAGCCGTTTAAAACGAAATTGACCTTCCGGTGTAGCAAAGGTGCAAAGCTTTGAGCTATATTCATCGAGTTGAATTTGCCAGAATGCACTTTGAACGTCTAATACCGTGAATACTTTTGCGCCACTTAGCTCGGCGAATATTTCCTGCGTTGTAGGAATGGGAAACGGGTTACGGTTGATGACCTTGTTTAGTCGCCGTGGGTCTATGCAGATTCGTACATCTTGTGCATTTTCAGGTGCTTCAGTTTTGGGAACAACCACCATTGGGTGAACCCAGTCGCTTGCCTCCGTGACAGGAACTATCACCCCGTGTTGTAGCATTCGATCCAGTTCCACCTTGACTGGTTTTAGAAGGGCGAAAGGAATTCGGTGGGCTGTCGCAGCTGAAGGTGTTGCGTTTGGCTTTAGTTGTATGGTGTGCTTCCCTGGGATTTTTCCTATGTTACCGAATACCGTGTGATATTGTTGAATGATGTCTTCTGGCGTGATGGCTGGCTCTCGATCGCCGCTGGATTGCCCTTGCGATGTGTCTAAAGCGTTTATTACTTGTGGTGGTGGTCCAAGGTGGTTCCGGTGGTGCTCGATTAGGCCTAGTTGAAATGCTACGGCCGCTCCCAGTATTGGGGTTCTTTCCTCCGTGGTGACGTAGAATGGGTGCGTAATGCATGATTTATAAGATGTACATGGTGCGTCTATTATACCGGCGATCGGGACGGTGTGACCGGAATAAGCAGTGATGACGTGCGATGGACTCCGTAGTGGTACTTTTATCGGCAGGGCTTCGTACATTTTGTTGGTTATAATGTTCACCTGGGAACCCGTGTCTATCTTGAAGGTCATGGGTCGATCAAAGATATATATCTGGTCGTAGATTTCGTCTTCTCGATGAAGGGAATGTTGCAACGTGGTTTCTGTTAATTGACAGGTGGTGATCGGATTTTCTAGCGTTATTGCCTGGAGTGTTAAGCTGTAGTTGAGGTATTCTTGACTTGGAGCTTGCGATTCATCGTATATAGGGTAGGTTTCTGCGTCGTAGTCCGGTGTGTCTGCTACGTAGCGCTGTGTGTGGTCATATCTTGTTTCGGCAAGAGCGTTAGTGCTGCGACACTTGATCTTCCAGTGTCCTCGTGCGTGGCATCCAGGCATCGGGCATTACGGGCAGGGCATGGTCGTGTGTCGTGAAACGTACCACAGTTCGGGCACTCTGTTTGTGGTTGGTTGGAGTTTCGATGCGAATGGGCATGTCGAGGTGACCTTTGCCGCTGGAAGTTGTGAGTCTGCGTGGAACTCCCGTGTTGGGTTTGGTAGTGGTAACTGCGTGGTCTGGGAGCTCTTTCATGGTCGTGACTCCGTTGTTTAAGGAATTTTTGTCTCTTCAGCGCGTCAATGCCCGGCGTCTCCGGGTGAAATGTGGTTCGAGGTATTGACGAGTTCATGGCTACTGCGTGAAGAGAGGAAGTTTCTTCTGCTTGACAGGCCGCTACAGCAACATTCAATGTTAGGTTTGCCTTGGAGAGGAGCTCCTTTCGTAAAGTGTCATTTCGAATTCCGACTACGATGAGTGTTGTAATGAGAGAGTCTGTGAGTGGTGTCAACTCGCAGTCATGGGCTTTGGTCTTTAACTCCGTGAAGAAGTCGTCAAATGTTTGAGATTCGCGTTGTACCGTGGTAAAGAATACGTAACGAAGATAGAGAAGGTTCTTGTAGGGTTTATAGTAGGTATCGAAAGCTGCTAATATTACCGCTACTGTCCTTGCGTCGTTTATTACGATGATAGGCAAAGTATTGTAAATCCGACGTCCTGCCGGTCCTAGGATATGCAAGAATGTGGCTCGTTGTGTTGCGATGTCTTCCTCGGCTAATTTCGCTGCGATGGCATAGATTTCGTAGCCTTCCTTGTATTCATGCCAGCTTGCTGCTGGGTTGGCACCTGGTACGAACTGGGCGGGACTCTTAAATGAAGTCATGCTAGGGCTTTTGTGCTTGTTGTGGAATGTTGCGATTTACAAGTAGTCAGGCTAGGGTGTGGTCATATCCCACCTCTATCACCATGTTGTAAATTGGGATCAGTCAACTAGTAGTTTAAAACATAAGCACCTTATTTAAGTTTAGTCTAACATGATAAGAGTGACGCTCGACACTGCAGGCCTAGTTTATATAGCCGTTCCTTATCTAACATTGGTTTTTTATCTAAGGTCTATTATTGCGTTAGGCCTATTATAACAGTAACATACCCGTGGTTTGAACTTTCTGACCTCTCTTGGCTCCTAGTTGGACAGTGGAAAGCTTTGTGTCCCGGTTTTTTGCATGAACGGCATATCAAGACGCTATTGCTTCTTTGCAGGTTGAAAATGGAGTATTTTTCCATTTGCTCTGAGGTCGATTGTTGTGTCGAAAGATTCTTGAACTTCGTTGAGTTTCACTGGTAATTAGGCGACTTCTCCAATCTTCTACCTTCTTCTTCGTATAGCGATCTGTTCCCGCGACTGTCTTGTGCGTGAGCGCGGTTCGGCCTCCTATCGTTATATGTATCTTGCTTGAATCGGTCCTGGCGACGATCAAACTCGTTGGTTTGATGGAGGAGGCTCTCGACCCTTTGGGCTGACTCTTGTACTTGAGTCAGCGTGGGGTTTTCGGGTAGATGCATGATTTGCAACAGGTGTGGATTTAGGCCCGATAATATCTTGTTGGCAATGCTCACTGAGCTAATTGAAGGATCATACATTCGGTAAAGTCTCTCTTTCCCTAATATGTAACTGAGCACAGCTTCGTCCCGACCCTGTCTTCTACGGGATATTCGGTCTTCCAATTGACTTTGGTAGTCATAACCAATAAATGACCGACAAAAGCTATCACGAAAGTGTTCCCAATCTCGTACCTCTGTCTTGACTCTTTTCCACCAGTATATGGAGTCGTCTTCCAGCATGAATTCAATTCTGGATAGTAGAGTGGCATCGTTTATTCTAAGAGTCTTACGGTAACGCTCCACTTGATTCAAGAAATCCAAAACATCTTCGCCACTACGAAACTTGGGCAGGCCATTAGTTGGACTTTGTGCCTGAGACCCGGTTGATTGAAAGGGGTCGCATACGTGTGGCCCCGTGGGGTTAGGAAAAGGCGTAGCTGAAGCGCTTAGTTGAGTTGGTGGCGGCGTTTGCGGGTTCAAGAGATTAGGATCATAAATTTGAGTGGTGTCACCGGAGGTCGGGCTGTTTCGAGATGCGGTACTGCTATTTGTACCATATTAACGCTGTTGGGGCTCGGTAAAACTAATTGGGGCGCGCTTGAATTTAGGGTAAACTTATTAGCTAAGTCCGTAATTAGGGCCTTTTGGGCTTGACTTTGTACATTAAGCATACTGCGCATTAACGCTTCTTGACGCTTGTTATTGTCGTCTAACATTTTCTGGAACATTTGGGTCATCAATGTCATAGTACCGTTGGCCCCGCCCACAGCTTGTGGTAGGACGCTAGTACTGGCTTGAGATACAGGGTGTGTGTTTACCATAGCGGCGTCTGGGGACAGACTGGGGTTTTGATCGGGATCAGACATCTGGTTCCCTTTTGTACTGCGCGTCGTCATAGGCATTCGTTGATGAATTTTCTCAAGTAAATAAGGTTCAGTACTCACAGCTTGGTAATTGGGGTTAATATCCAAAACACAACACACTTCGCGAAAGTCCAATGTTCACAGTCCCATAAATAATAACCCAATTTATCAAAAGTTCAGCGCTTCGTGGTGGGTATTCCCTCGTTGACTGATGGGGATCTCTCGTAGTTTGTAGATTTTTAACGTCCGGTCCCGCAGTCCCGACTTGGCTATAGGGTCGTATGGTCCCGCAGTCCCATGCAAACTTCATTTAATGGTGATTTTTCTTTCGAATGGTCCCGCAGTCCCAAATGCGATCACCTTCGGATTAGTGGATTTCGGCAACGGAAGATTTCGCCCTGAGAATCCCGCAGTCTTCCCGGTCTCCTAGCTAAAACGCTGCTCCGTATGGCTCTTGTCCAGCAGTCCCAGATCTCCACCTAGAGTCGTGATTCAAATATAGGATCACAATAAGATCCCGTGAAATTTACCTCACTTTATAAACGTTACGCGGGCTCGTTATAAAAATGACCCGCGCCTCCACCAAATTAGTGTGACGAGGTTTAGTAATCCTTGATATAACTCGATCACTATACTAAGTTTAAATCGCGACTCTGGTTTTAAATGAAGAAACAAACTTGAATCAAAAATGTCTTTAATGGATTTCGTGTTTCCTCATACAGCGTTAAGCACGAACTGTCCTTTCTTTACCCTCTCTCCCCTGCCCCGGGGTCCCGTTCTCCAACTCCGTCATTGGAAATCCCCGGCCAGGGAAGGGTTTAAAAGTAATAAACAACCTTATCATTAAAAAATACGGGATTTGGTAGTTCTCCATGACAAATCAGTGAGCACTTATATGAAGGATGCCATCAGTGAGCACTTATATGAAGGATGCAATCAGTGAGCACTTATACGAAGGATGAAATCAGTGAGCACTTTTATGAAGGATGCCATCAGTGAGCACTTATATGAAGGATGCAATCAGTGAGCACTTATACGAAGGATGCAATCAGTGAGCACTTATATGAAGGATGAAATCAGTGAGCACTTATACGAAGGATGCAATCAGTGAGCACTTATATGAAGGATGCAATCAGTGAGCACTTATATGAAGGATGCAATCAGTGAGCACTTATATGAAGGATGCAATCAGTGAGCACTTATGAAGGATACAATCAGTGAGCACTTATATGAAGGATACAATCAGTGAGCACTTATTAGAAGGATACAATCAGTGAGCTCTTATTAGAAGGATACAATCAGTGAGCACTTATTAGAAGGATACAATCAGTGAGCACTTATTAGAAGGATACAATCAGTGAGCACTTATAAGAAGGATCGGTATCAGTTTGTTTCTTTTAAATTTTTTTGTTTTGACGTACTTTGTAGTGCCCACACACTCATTATATTTTTGGACATATATTTGAGGGATTTGGTGCATTTCAAGACTTTCAGAGGTATCGTTCCGCCTTTCTCCATCGCATTAATTGTTTCGTTTTCAGGCGAATTTAAATTTGGTGTTTTTGGCATCATCGATGAAATTATGATCTTCGTCAACTTCTCGTTACTTAAAACGTCGTTGATGGTATTTATACCATCTTCTAATTGCTCGGACCACTGAATCGATGTACTTGTTATAATTAGGCAAATCAGTACCGCAGTCTTTTTTCTCATCTTTACCTAAAATAGTTGTAAAAATACAAACTTAAAACTATAAATCAAGTCCTAGAGTTATTGGATCATTGTCATATTATTCAAGTCATATTATTATTATACAAGTTGGGAAACCAAAATAAACCTCTCCGTGTCGAGAAGCAATTAAGAGGTTATTCTTAAATAAGTAAATAATTATAAGTGATATTAATTATTTTAATCATCATTATTTTACCTTAATTCTAGTTGAATCGTTTCAAGCAAGTTTATTCCTAAAATCATTTTAAACATAGCTATTGTTTACGTTTGAGTTCAAGCGTATACTGCCTCTATAACCATTTTCGGAAGTTTAGGGTATTCACAATAAACAATAAGAAAACCCGCAATTGCGTGAACCTTTGGTGGAAGCCCTGCCATTGAGAGGCTAGACAATTCTCGTAACCTTAGCCTAACGCCGCGTACTTCATAATCCTAACGATACGAGAAGTCAAAAATTCCTATCTGCGAACACGTTTGCTCCAATTCGCCAACTGCGAACGCGGTGAGACACACACTAAAGGTGGAATTCATAAACGTCGTACGCAACGCAATTTAGTACAAGCAAAGGCAGGGCGTCGTGCGCAAACTTCCGCCCTTTGCGCACGACGACCGGCCTTTGCCTGTACTAAATTGCGTTGCGTCCGACGTTTATGAATTCCACCTTAACACGTCCAGTGTAATACCCTCTCCGTGACGTCATCATCACTCGGAAAGGTAAAAATCAAGTACGAGTAGTTACCCGGGACTTCGCGCCCGTATAATCGAAATATGTTATATTAATATATTATAGACATTATAGTTAAAATATATAATCATCAATACATCGATTTATTTAACTTGCAATTTTCAGTGCCTTTCTGCTTGAATTAAAGGGCGGGTGTAGAAACCGTCATCTCTGACGTCACGCCTATTATATTTCAACTTGGGACGAGCGAAGTGACACTGAGGTAGCTATCAACCTATTCGCGACGAACCCGAATGTTAACAAGTTCTCAAATATGCCTCGTGTGAAAGAGTAGACCAAAAACTTCATTTACAAATACGAAGATTTTTGCATATAAATCTTGTTTTATGAAGTTAAAATAGAACACGACTCAATTTGCCTTGCTTTAAGGTATAATCCCATTGGACCGAAACCGCCTTTTGGTTTTTTATAGATAATATATTTAAATTTCCAGCCCAATGGCGGGTTTCTGCTGAATGGGAATTTATTTGAAAGAATTAGTTAATTAAATGTCTGTGAGGATTTCGAATCACCGCAGTAGCATGGTAGAATATCAGGCTTTTAATTCAGAGGCTCGGGTTCAAACCCAGAGAAGGAAATTGTAAGTTTGTTTAGGTTAGATCAGGTTCGGTTCGGTTAGGTTAGGTTATTATCCTATTAATTAGCTGTCACCTTTTCCAAAACATTCTCCCACTAGTTAGCTGCCACCTTTTCCAAAATATTCTCCTAATAGTTAGCTGCAACTTTTTCCTAAACATTCTGCTACTAATTAGCTGCCACCTATTCCAAAATATTCTCCTAATAGTTAGCTGCCACCTTTTCCAAATAATGGTTCCAATAATTCGTTGCCACCTTTTCCAAAATATTCTCCTATTAATTAGCTGCCACCTTTTCCAAAACATTCTTCTACTAATTAGCTGCCACTTTTTCCAAAATATTCTCCTAATAGTTAGCTGCCACCTTTTCATAAACATTCTCCTACTAATTAGCTGCCACCTTTTCCAAAATATTCTCCTAATAGTTAGCTGCCACCTTTTCCTAAACATTCTCCTACTAATTAGCTGCTACCTTTTCCAAAATATTCTCCTAATAGTTAGCTGCCACCTTTTCCAAAACAATGGTTCCAATAATTCGTTGCCACCTTTTCCAAAATATTCTCCTATTAATTAGTTGCCACCTTTTCCTAAATATTCTCCAATTAATTAGCTGCCACCTTTTCCAAAATATTCTCCTAATAGTTAGCTGCCACCTTTTCCAAAACAATGGTTCCAATAATTCTTTGCCACCTTTTCCAAAATATTCTCCTATTAATTAGTTGCCACCTTTTCCTAAATATTCTCCTAATAATTAGCTGCCACCTTTTCCAAAATATTCTCCTAATAGTTAGCTGCCACCTTTTCCTAAACATTCTCCTACTAATTAGCTGCCACCTTTTCCAAAATATTCTCCTAATAGTTAGCTGCCACCTTTTCCAAAACAATGCAATTCTCCCCAATATCAATCACTCTTAAAATTAAATTTTGCATTTCAAACATCAATATATATATACATCGAAAACTGTAGGGTAAAAATTTCTTAAAAAAAGTGAAAACGTTTGCTTTTTAAATTTTGATATATATTTTCCCAAAACCGCACATTTGGGCTGTTTTCGGTTGAATGGGAAACGCGTGCGGTCGAATGGGACACAAGCTGTTTTAAGGGTCAATCAATGTTTCGGAGAACGTATCTATGTAAATAAATGTTGCTGACACTTTCCAATCAGTTTAATCAAAAGTGGATGAGAGGAAAAGTATGAAAATGGCCAAAAGTCGCGAGTCAACAGAGATTCGCCGTAGTTGACCGTTTTAATGGCGTAGCTATACTGGGCCTGTTCACACCCTTGTGTTAAGTCGCGGTTACGCGGTTAAAGTCGTCTGCTATTGTGTATGCTAGAACTTCCTCGATTTGTGTTTGTAGTCAGGACAGAGTAGCTGGTAATGTTAGAAAAGATATTTGAAGGTATAATATTCATTTAAGTAAGGTTATCGAAGCAATAGAAAAGCACATAAAACTAGATACGTTTAAAACAAATCTCGGTAATTTAGCTATAGCGCGAGCAGCTTGCGTCGTGATGAGCATGATCGAGTGGGCTATGGTTAAACCAAGGAGCATAAATGTCTGAAGTACTTTCAGTCGCGAGTTTGCAAGTCCATCAATCGCTAGTAAACTAAATAGTTATTGGCGGAACTCTGATGTCCGCGTTTTTTAACACAGACTCTATGGCCTTTGTCATACTTTCCCTCTCATCCACATTTGGTTTAATCCAAAGAATACACCCTCAATTTTATGGCAGACTTATACTAAATTTTTCAAGCTAATATTATGAGGATGTTGAACATAAAGAAATAGATCTACTATTATAGTGGTTAAACATGTGTCATCAAACCCAAACTTGTAAGAGAAGCTCCTGATGAAGTTTTTGAAAACGTTTTCTTCTAGCTAGAATTTTTTATAAATTTTCACCAATGCAGACACGTTTTACAAGTAGTAAAGCAACCTGGTATATGGATCACGCAATCTAAGCGCGAGTTTACGCAGAGCAGAATATCCTTTACATATTAGTAATTACACTCTTGCAAAAACCTGCACACCTTTCATGGCTTTGTTCAACTTAATTTTTAATACAACGGTATAGATTTGTAGACGTATTGCAAAAAAAAACCAAAAAAAAATGAGCTTAGAGCGATTTTCGACTTCGTAAAACTATGGAACTGCTTGATCTCTCGCAGTTTTATATTTAATTCTTCATTATTCTTAAATATAAATAACAACAACAACCATTATAATATTATATAAAAACGTCTTGGTTTGGACCAAGGCCGAAAAAACAAACGATATATGTGAGGTTTATCAGTTGACTGAAGTTCAGATATTGAAATTTTTTTGTTGTTATTTTTATCCACTCAATCCTTAATCAATATTTAATTCTATCAACTGATTTTACTGTTAATCGATCTAGTCCCTGTAAATTAATTGAAAAAATTACATATCTACGCTTTTTCAAGAACAATTACATTTTCCGAAAACATTTTATCATGAAATTAATTATTTTGAAGGGAGTACGTGTTGAGGGTATACAGTTTTGAATATATGAAATGTTCTACTCTATTTCTAAAAAGAGCAAGGGAACTTTGGCATAATTCGAATGGAAAATGTAAATATTTAGTCGTGGATGCCAAACAAGGGTGTTGCGCGAATTTATACATTTAATTTCGTATATCGAAATGCTATATTACTATTGTCGCCTCTATGATGGTAAAGTTGCACTGGAACTTCCATTTCCGTACTTAAAAATTTCTTGGTCATAACTCAGTCTATGGTAATATTGGCTGAGTGTGTTGCGACGGCTCAGATGACCCATACACTGAAACCACTGGTGATTATAAAATGCCATATATTGGGAAAATAGAGGAAGGGAGGGGGTGTCGGAGTAAAATGTAACCTTCGCATAACTAGTAATGAATGATGTGTTTAACCATATTATTTCCGGGGGAAATGAATATAACAAGTGTTATGTTGGTGAAAAGATAACGCAAGTTAAATGAAGTTTAAAATATATTTATTTACATGAGTTAATAAAAGAGTTCTAGCCGCCTACACGAGATCAATCTTCAACACTGAAAACTGTATCTAGAGCACTTCTTTATATAGTCCTACTCTAAGATTATCTAGTTAACCTTTGACCTCACTCGTTATCTTACAATGTAGTTTTTTAATAATACATCAAGTTTTTTTTTGTTTTTTGAGAAGAAAGTGCTGGTTTGTTTTGGTCAGACCGGTGAGTACCATACTGGTGTATTCAGTTTTCTGCCATAGCGGGATGTCCGCGTGAAGGGCGCTCGAAAGCCTTGCTGTCGTTGTAGGTTGACTATTGGTTGTGTCTGGGATGTTTTCTTTAGGCATGTCTGCTTGAGAAGTCTCCGAGTCGGCTGTTGTTTCGGGGTGAGGAATTGGGGAATTTCTAGATGGCGTAGGCAGTTCGTTCTCATTGCGGTGTTGAATTGGTGACAACTCTGGAGGCGGGTTCCTTGTGGAGAAACCAGTATGATGAACCATTTCGAAGTCGTCCTGATCCTGTGTTGGATATGGAGGTCTCCTGTCCTCATTCTGTATGTTGACTCGTCCTTGACGGAATCTTGACAGCTCAGTGGTGTAGTTGTGGTTGTTTCGAGGACGGAGTTGGACGCGTACTCGTCTGAAGGTTTGATTTTCCTCGGTTCGTATTACGTACGAATCCGGAGTCGTGGCGTAAGTATTGCGTAACAGTTTCAGGTTTCCATAATCGTGGACCGGCGATGTACCACACTTTCTCTCCACATAGAAGTCTACGTAGCAAACATCTTGGTTGTCTGTTGCTTTGTTGCGTCATTTTCCGCTGTCTCTCCCGCAACCCTGCCTTGATCGCATGCGTTGGGAAGTTAGGTCTGAGAAAATGGTCGTTTGTTGTCAGTGGGGTGTGTAGTTTTCTTCCCATCAGCATTTCAGCGGGAGTGATCAAATTTTCCAAAGGCGTTGTCCTATATTCCAGAAGAATTTGGTTGAGATCTTTTCCTTCATGTTCGGCTTTTGCTAAGTAGTTCTTCAATGTCTGAACCATGCGCTCCACCAAGCCGTTGCTCTGTGGGTGATAAGGACTTGCTGTGATATGTTGTACGCCCCAGCTGCGCAGGAAGTTGGTGAACATGTAAGACGAATAGGGTGGCCCGTTGTCGGACAGGAGCTTCCATGCCGGGTAAAGTGAGGTATCATGAAATTGATGGAGGTTAGGTGATGTGCTTCGACGTATTATGAAAAATGATCAATTAATATGATGTAGTGTCGTGAGCGATAGGTAAATAGGTCCGAAGATACAGTGAGCCATGGGTGTGGCGGAATTTCCAACGGTCGCAATGGTTGCTGGCTATTGGCGCGTCCTCTTTGGTTACAGATGGTGCATGTTAATACGAATTTGGTAATATCCGTTGTCATTGATGGCCAGTAGACGTTTAATTTTGCTCTTGCGAGGCAGGCTGTTACTCCTTGGTGTATATTGTGTATTTGTTGTATGGTGTTATGTTGCAGCTTTGCAGGTACTACAAGCCGCTCGCCCCTGTATATCAGTTCGTCCTGGGTGTATAGTTCTTCTTTGATGGGCCAGTATTCTCGGACAGCAGCACTCTTGACGGATTTCAGATTTGCTGGCCAACCATGTTCTATGTAATGGTGAACTTGTTGCATAACCTCATCATGCTTCGTTTCATATTGAAACTTCTTTAGCCAGTCTTCCGATAATGTTGTTACAGCGTGTAATGTGGCACATGAACCTTCCAGAAATGCTGTGGACATCTTGCATGCTGGATGCGGTGCCCTTGATAAGGTATCCGCAATGTACAACTTCGTTCCGGGAACATATACCAATGTCGTGTCAAATCTAGCGAGTCGCCATGTCAGGCGTTACAGACGAGGTGATAACAAGTAGAAAGGTTTCTTCACTACGGCAAGTAGAGGTTTATGGTCCGTATGTACCGTTACGGGTGCAGCAGCTACGAAGTAGTTGAAGTGTTTGCAGGCGTATAGTATCGCCAGAAGCTCTTTTTCAATCTGGGCGTAGCGAGCTTGTGCCGGAGTGAAGGTAATCGATGCGTACTCTATCGGTTTTCCTTGTTGTAGTAAGACAGCTCCGATGCCATGCTGGCTGGCATCAACCGATATGGTGTTAGGGTATCTCGGATTGAAGAAGGTGAGTACAGGAGACGATGATATGGCACTTTTTAGGCATTCGAATGCCTTTCGATGGGTCTCGTCCCATAAGAAGACTGTATCTTGCTTCAACAAGGGTCGCAGTGGAGCACTTCTCTCCGAGTATCCAGGGATGAATTTACCAAGAAAATTTACCATCCCCAAAAATCGCAGTAGGGCTGATTAGTCTGTGGGTGCAGGAATGTCCCTTATGGCCTTGACCTTTTCTGGGTCGATTTCTATTCCTTGAGGAGTGATTATGTGGCCTAAGTAGGTGATGCGTGAAACCACCAGTTGGATTTTCTTCGAATTAAATTTTAGGCCAGTTTTTCGTGCTCGTTCCAATACTGCGTATAGAGTTGCGTTGTGGGAGTGCTCGTCTGAACCATGCAGTAGGAAATCGTCAGTGGCAATGTTGGTCCGGGGAATGTCTCCAAATATGTTGTTCATGGTTCTCAGGCTGTGTTCTGATGCTGTTGATATACCGTACGTCAAGCGTGTGTATCGGAAATTCCCGAATGGTGTTGAAAACGTGCAAGGATGGAGCTTTCTTCGGTAAGTTCTATTTGCCAGAATGCTGATTTCGCGTCAAGAACTGTGAAGATTTTAGCTTCGGCTAACTCAGCAAATATCTCTTGGGCAGTTGGCATCGGGTAATGCTCTCGCAACAGGGCTTTATTCAGATGTCAGGGATCCAAGCAGATACGAATATCGTTATCTGGCTTGGGTGCGATGACCATGGGATGTAACCATTCGGTGTGTTCTGACACAGGGATTATGACCCCAGCATCCATCATGCGTTTAAGTTCGGCTTCCACTCGTGGTAAAAGCTTGATTGGTATTTTGCGCGCTACGGATCTCGTCGGTACGGCGTCAGGTCGGAGTTTCATATGATACTGTCCCGGTAGTCGTCCCACTGTGTCGAAAACATCAGGATACATTTCCAAAATGGCTTGTGGTGTGCTGTTCCTTATTTCGAGAGGAACGGTGATTGCATCTATGCTGGTCGATTTGTGAGTTGCATTGGTGAGATTGGCTACTTGATCCGTACTGTTCTTAATGTTGCCAAGGTTATGTGGTAGTCGTGTGATGAGTCCAAGTTTGCGAGAGGCTGTGGCGCTGAGGATTGATGTTGGGTACTTTGCTGTTACATGTAGATCTAAGGGCATTGTCGCTACTGCAGTAGAGCAATTGACTTGTATTACGCCAACACTTCGACGGTATGGCCAGAGTACGATTTGATGGTGTGTTTTGCTGGTTGCATTAGCGGTCTTGGATGTATGGTGTTGTAAATGTCTTCAGGTATGACATTCACTTGAGAGCCCGTATCGATCTTGAAAATGTTGCGTATGTTTGAAATCTCTATGTCCGCTCGCCATAGTTTGTCTTCTTCATTGATACGTTGTTCCGGAAACGTTGCAAACAGGGTTAGGGAGTCAGAGTAGAGGTAGTCGTTTTTGTCGAGCTCTGGGTTGTCCGTATATGTCAGTTCATTGGTGCAGAAGGAGTTTGGCTCTGCTTGACGTGACATGCTATATCCGTTTCCGGGTAAAGTAATGTCTAAGGTGTGTGCTGCTCGACAAGCCGTTGCCCAATGATTGGACCCTCCACAGGCGCGGCACAAGGATCCTAAGGCTGGACATTGTTGGTATGGATGACGGAGGGCGCATCTGGTGCATAGCGATGTGGATTGTGGTGCTGCTGGATCGTTGGTGCGTGGTCTACGTCTGTTGGTCCAAGTTTGCATGCGAGGGCGGAAGTCAGTTCGGGTTGACATGGGTGGTTGAACCATGCTGTGACTCCGTGGTCGTTGATGTTGAAACGTATCACGCTCTCTTGTGCGGCGCGACTCATGGCGTTGGTAGTTGTTCTTGTGTCGGCCAAGGGCATGCAAAGAGGAAGGGTCTTCTCCTTCCGGATCCCTCTCTGTGGACATGTTGTTTTTCGTTGGTTGAATAGCTTGAGCCTGGTGCATTCAAGTTTCTTCAACCTGAGCTATAGCTATAACTTCATTCAGGGTTAGTGGGTGCAATTTTATTAGGCGTTTTCGAACTTCAGGATTGGTGGTACCGATCGCAAGCAGGGTAGCCACCAGAGAGTCGGTGAGATTAGGTTTGTCGTAGATCACACTGAGAGGCTTGAGTTTTTAATTTCGTGAGAAAGGAATCAAAGGGTTCACCTGGTTCTTGCTTCGTCGTGAAAAGATTGTAGCGAGCATAAGTAACGTTCTGGTACGGTTTGTAGTAGGTGTCGAAGGCAAGATAAATGTCGTCGAGAGTGCATTCCTCTTGTTGGGGTGTAATTGAAATAGTTTTGTAAATGCGAAGTCCTTCGGGACCGATAACGTGGAAAAATACGTTGCGTTGAAGTTCGGGCTCTTCTTTAGTGAGCTTACTAGCGATAGCGTAGATTTGGAATCGTTCCTTGTAGGAGGCCCACGCTTCAGCTGGATTCCCGCCGGGGTGAAAGGGTTCTGGACTTTTAAACGAAGCCATAATGTCGGACTTACAAGGTGTGAGGTTCTGTCACTTCTGATACCATGTTATGTTGGTGAAAAGATAACGCAAGTTAAATGAAGTTTAAAATATATTCATTTACATGAGTTAATAAAAGAGTTCTAGACGCCTACACGAGATCTAGCTTCGACACTGAAAACTGTATCTAGAGTAATTCTTTATATAGTCCTACTCTAAGATTATCTAGTTAACCTTTGACCTCACTCGTTATCTTACAATGCAGTTTTTTACTAATACATCAACAAGTACTGAGAAGTATTTCTGTTTATGTGATCTTTACCCTTTACCACACAGGATAAACTTTGTTGCTTTGTCTTAAGTAGACGACATTCACTGTAAACGACAGTCTTTTCAACAACTTAAAACAGATTTAAACTTCTTTTGGTGCAAACTTGAAAATTTGTCAAGCCAGCGACAATTAAAACTATGTCAGTCAAGGTGCTCACAAGTTAGTGAGCATCGACACAAAATCCCTTCAAAATAATTAATTTCATGATAAAATGTTTTCGGAAAATGTAATTGTTCTTGAAAAAGCGTAGATATATAATTTTTTCAATTAATTTAGAGGGACTAGATCGATTAACAGTAAAATCAGTTGATTGAATTAAATATTGATTAAGGATTGAGTGGATAAAAATAACTACAAAAAAATTTCAATATCTGAACTTCAGTCAATTGATAAACCTCACACATATCGTTTGTTTTTTCGGCCTTGGTCCAAACCAAGACGTTTTTATATAATATCTGTCACTTCAGTCTTAATGTAATTAAATTTTGAATAATTATGTTTGCTTTACCGTCATACATTTGCACTCTAAAATATAATGGTGCATTCAAACACCATATATGATGTTTTTTCCAGTGCCAAAAAAGACATCATTTAGGGTGTACTTTAACCCCATTTCTATGATCAATTCACGCCATTTACTAATATTATTTGCAAGTATTAAGGAAATATTGGGCATATATGCACCATTTACAGTGGCTTTTAACATATTTTTTAGAAAATCTGTTAAACTTCTAATATTACTTTGAAACGTTTCTCCACTCAGTCCTTTAAAACTTATAGGTAAAGCTACCGTGGGGTAGTGGTCCATTAAAGTCAATGCAGTCTAGGGGGAAATAATTAGGATTGCAGAGGGAGAATCGTTGCCATTGGGTGTAGGTTTAATAAAAATAGACATGTGTAGAATTGTTTAGATAGTATTTAATTACTTAAAGTAAAGTTAGTTAACCAATTGGCTATACTCATCAACTTTTATAATAAGGTACGTAAAAACCCATGGTGCACCTCATGGGGCTATTTAATAACTTTTAAAGTTATTACTGGGGTTGCTGGTACCCTTCTTAACAAATCGTTCACACTCACTGCGTATAGCGTCCATCTCGCGAATTGAAGATTCTCTTCGGAGGGTGCGTTGTTATCGCGGGAGTGACCGGTTGACCGTACTTAAAACTTTTCTTTTTTAAAGTCGCATCTCGCGAGCGTTTTACATGAGGTCGAGAGAGGTCCTCTTCTGGCTGCAGCTACTAGTCAACTTCTCTTCTTCAGTTCTGAACTCTCTCCGTTCTTGAAATTTTGGTGTCTCGACCCTACAGGGCCGAGCACACACACGCCGAAGCAATTATGTCCCAACGACTGTCAAAGTGTTATTAATGGGGCACTCTGGCATCCAGGTATCCTGGCGCCCATTTTTGGGTACCAGCTTAAAGGGGTTACGGGTTACCAGCGGTAAGAGAAAGGTTCCTCTCTGTCGCGCCGCCTAAGGTGCGGTCCACGCAGAGAGGGAACGGACAACAATAGAGTATATAGTTGATGAGAGCCATAGATGAAAATCAGTTCTAAGAAAATGTATGAGAAAGTTTTTGGAAAAGTGGTTCATGGCATGGGAACCAAAAACTTAGAACTAAAACTGTTATAACTTAGTTTAACGGTTTTAAAAGTAGGGAAAAAGTACGCTACCTATGTCACATTATTAAACCAAGTGAAGTAAAATAATTGTTAAATATTTATTATAACCACTACACCACAGACACGTGGTAAGTCTAAGTTATCCAAGAGATCTAGCTAATTATTATGTAAAATCACGATGGTTAAAACATATATCTACCTGGGCTCGAACCTGGGACTTTCCGCGTGTAATGCGGACGTGATAACCACTACACCACAGACACGTGGCAAGTATAAGTTATCCAAGAGATCTAGCTATTTCTTTTGCCCAGTCACGATGGTCAAAACATGTATCCACCAGGGCTTGAACCTGGGACCTTCCACGTGTGAAGCGGACGTGATAACCACTGCACCATACATACGTATTAAGTCTAAGGTATGCAAGAGATCTAGCTAATTCTTATGTCCAATCACGACGGTCAATGCATGTATCTACCACGGCTCGAACCTGGGACCTTCCGCGTGTGAAGCGGACGTGATAACCACCACACTACAGATACGTAATAACACTGAGTTTTCCAAGAGATCTAGCTAATTATTATGTCCAATCACGATGGTCAAAGCCGTACTTCTGTAATTAACTACAATTAACATACTTAGACTTAATTGTTTTGATCAAACTGGCTGATAGCACACCCTGAATACTTAATTGTTAATTTAAGATAACTCCGAAAAGTAACTTCGCTGTATTTTTAAGTTAGCGGTGGGGAAAAATCACGAAAATTCCCATGTTAATCTCCATAGGAAATTTAGCAAAAGCATTTGAATTTTACTTACGTTTTTAACGTTACAAAACGGTATCAAGTCATATCTAGAAGGGCCTACCGGCCCTGTAGAATAAGATTTTCTACAACAGATATCCACAAAGAGTATGTGTTTTTATTCGATATATTTTACTTAACTAAAGAATATATAGTTCCGCTTTAGATTTAATTGTTTTTTATTCAGTATATTATTGATTAAATACGTTGAGACACATTATTAATTACGAATTAGTAATTCCACTCGAGTTAAAACCTGTACATTGTCCAGCGCTTTGAAAAAAGTGTGAAATTTAATTTTCCGTAAGAAATCGTATGTACGAATTTCATATTTTAAACGAAAAAAATTGGAATTGTTTTTCAAAATTGACTTTTGAAAACTATTTTTTTGAACAAATTTCTGATAAAATTTGGCTGAATTTCCTATAAAACGCTCCTTAAAAAGAATTTCACCTCAATCGAGCGATAAATAAGATTTTGGTGCGATTTTAAAAAACAATGAAAATCGACGTATCTCGGCGCGATAAGCACATTTTGAGAGTTTTTTAATGTATTAATTAATTTCCTAGAAACCTTAGGTGCGTTAGTACTTTTATACAGTGGTCAGCAATGTATCGCGCAATACATTGCATTAACCTGTTAACACAAATTTATCTTAATGTCCCTTGGCATGATAAACCCCTGATTTAATTTTAATAATGAGAAAACCACAGCATCTCAAAACCATATCTTAATTGTTTAATACAAATAATAGGGCTGTGCGAATAGTGGTTTTTCAAACCGAATCGAATACGAATCGAATAGTAGATCTCCTATTCGAAATCCGAATCGAGTACTCGTTCAAACGAATATTACTCGTTTATCAAAAATTCTGGTTCGAGTACTCGTTTTTTTTCGATTAATCGGTTTTACCAGACGAATATCCGTTTCAAAGCGATTAATCGTTTTCTAAATACACCTAGCGCTACTATTTTTTTAAAATAGTACTCGAAAATTTTAATACTCGGTTTTATCAGACGGATATTCTTTTCAAAACAATTAATAGTTGCCTAAATACACGTAGCAGTCTAAAAATATTGTAGTTCCACATAGAATGGAATTTTTCCTAAGACTGAGTAATTGGTGAGAGAAAAACAAAACATCGCGAATTGCACAATCGCAATGAAATTCCATAAACGAAACAGCTTCATATGTGTCATGTGACCACAGTCCCTCCCATTTCCAATCGAATACTCGTTTTCTATTCGAATTTAGCCCCTTGGAAACGATTATTCGGTTTAGGAAGCTGTATTCGTATGTAAATCGGTTATTCGAATTTCTTTTCGAATAATCGTTTCTTAATTCGAATACTCGTTTTTCTCCAAATTTCAAATTCGATTCGTCGAATCGAATAATCGATTCGAATTAAACGAATACTATTCGAAAATTCGAGTATTCGCACAGCCCTAACAAATAACAATAACAACAATTATAATTTAAGGTTTCTAAATCAGATATACCCACAAAGAGAATATGATTTTTGCGATATATTTTATTTAACTAAGGAATGTGTATATTTCCCGGATAGATCCAATTGGGTTTTTAGCCATATCGTAGTATACGATAGGCTCTTAGTTTGACCCGAGCCGTCGTAGTAGTAGTAGTAGTAGTAGTAGTAGTAGTGGCCGGGGTTGTCGCTTCGTTATCGTCAGATTTTAGCTTAAAAGGAACTTTATATTACCACAACCCACCCATAGGGGTTACTGGGCTCGGTTAGAGATTTAATTTTAAATAAAATTTTTTCAGGTCAGACCCGGGATTCGAACCCGGGCCGCTGCCGTAGTAGACAAACATTCTACCCACTCAACCATAGAGACTTGATAGAAACTTCGAGTTTTTTATTATTTAATCTTATCTCTAAAATGTCGGGGTGATGTGGGGTGGGGTACCTCTTAATCTGTGGGGTCGGAAACTTTTGAATTTTTATCTGTGGGATCGGATACTTATGAATTTGTATGTTTGGGGTTTTTATATTTTTTTATGTATGTGCTAATTAAATAGATAACGATTTTCCCCGTTTCCTACCTCGCTCCTCATGTGTTTCGTTCTCGTTCGGTAGCTATCGTCGTCTATGTTATGTTTGACTGGAACGTTTTGGCGGTTAATTCAAATGTGGGTTTAGATAGAGCTAACATAGTGTTAAATGGGCGTTATGCGTCTGATCATTTTAGCATTGCTAAAGGTAATTCGAGGGGATAATCACTGAAATGCGTAATCACTATAACTAAACTTTCTCTTTCAAAAGTTTCTGGGCATAAGTCCTTGTTAGAAATTTATAGGATGCGATAAGTGTGCATCGGCATAAGTCTATGTTGTAAACTCATCGAGGGGATTATCACTAAAAACTATCTGTTCTTCGATTCGCCGGAATATTAGAATTACAGCATAAGTAAATTTATACGGTTATAATTTAATCACTGTTTAGAGTAGGGAATCGAGGGGCTATTCACTCTGATTTTATGCACGGTAAATCATTTAAGCATTGAAAAAGATAGCGCTATTCACTCATTAGAGTAAGGTATAGAGGGGTTATCCACTCGTTAGGGTAGGGTATAGAGGGGCTATTCACTCGTACGATATGGCTACTATTACGAGCCCTTGGGCCGTCTTGTTTTATTCAGTATATAAATACGTCGTGACGCATTACAAAACACCCTGGCGTTATAGACACGCAATAATAATTGGCTCAGGTCTATACAACTTTCCCATTTTCATTCAATTTCTCATATTTACGTTGTGTTTTGATTACCTTTGACCAATCGCGCAACGCCCTGCCTTACTGTTAACAAAATTCCAGTTGCACGCTCCACAGATCGCACCACAATTACCACATCGCGCGCAAGTTTTATCAAATCTCGCTATAAATTTAATTTGGCATGGAGCGTGCCTCGATAATTTTGTTAACAGGAAGGCAGGGCGTTACGCGATTGGTCAGAGATCGTTATTTCAAATTATCCTTAAAATCGGAACCGAATTTGTGTTTAAAAATCATTCGGAAATATTTCCTGAATATTTCACTATGAAGACTGGTCTTATAATATGTAGAAGAATCGATAAAAATCACTTGATTTTCCACTTCATACCCCCACCCAGCTTTAATAATGAACATTCAAACTCTAATATTTATGCAAATAAAAATAAAAAATTTCAAAAAATGGGACTACATTATCTCACCCTTCTAGCTTTTATTCAAGTGAAAATTGTTGTATGTTAATTAGTTAGGTTGTACTTTATTAATTAACGCAATAAATTCAGCACTTATTATTGCAAAAAATTATTTATCTTTTTACTAAAGAGTAAATAAACAAGACGGCCCAAGGGCTCGTAATAGTAGCCATATCGTACGAGTGAATAGCCCCTCTATACCCTACCCTAATGAGTGGATAACCCCTCTATACCTTACCCTAATGAGTGAATAGCGCTACCTTTTTCAATGCTTAAATGATTTACCGTGCATAAAATCAGAGTGAATAGCCCCTCGATTCCCTACTCTAAACATTGATTAAATTATAACCGTATAAATTTACTTATGCTGTAATTCTAATATTCCGGCGAATCGAAGAACAGATAGTTTTTAGTGATAATCCCCTCGATGAGTTTACAACATAGACTTATGCCGATGCACACTTATCGCATCTTATAAATTTCTAACAAGGACTTATGCCCAGAAACTTTTGAAAGAGAAAGTTTAGTTATAGTGATTACGCATTTTAGTGATTATCCCCTCGAATTACCTTTAGCAATGCTAAAATGATCAGACGCATAACGCCCATTTAACACTATGTTAGCTCTATCTAAACCCACATTTGAATTAACCGCCAAAACGTTCCAATCAAACATAACATAGATGACGATAGCTACCGAACGAGAACGAAACACATGAGGAGCGCGGTAGGAAACGGGGAAAATCGTTATCTATTTAATTAGCACATACATAAAAAAAATATAAAAACCCCAAACATACAAATTCATAAGTATCCGACCCCACAGATAAAAATTCCAAAGTTTCCGACCCCACAGATTAAGAGGTACCCCACCCCACATCACCCCGACATTTTAGAGATAAGAATAAATAATAAAAAACACGGGGTTTCTATCAAGTCTCTATGGTTGAGTGGGTAGAATGTTTGTCTACTACGCCAGCGACCCGGGTTCGAATCCCGGGTCTGACCTGAGAAAATTTTAATTAAAATTAAATCTCAAACCGAGCCCAGTAACCCCTATGGGTGGGTTGTGGTAATATAAAGTTCCTTTTAAGCTAAAATCTGACGATAACGAAGCGACAACCCCGGCCACTACTACTACTACTACTACTACTACGACGGCTCGGGTCAAACTAAGAGCCTATCGTATACTACGATATGGCTAAAAACACAGGCATTGAACAGATCTATATTATTTTCCATTTTGATTCAGTTCCTCAATTTTTTCGTTGTTTCCCATGTTTTGTATAGCTTGGTCAATCTGATTATAGGCGATTCGAGTAGTGTCAAACAGAACGAAACCGTATACGATATAACAAAATATCCAATGGATTCTCTGAACAGAAAAAAAATTAATTAAGTAAAACAAAAAGTTAGTCTAGTCTTATGATACGTAAAGAAACTAAATATAAGTACACTATGGCTAAAATCAGAGAGCACGTATGAGGACGCTCGGAGGGACCGAATTCTCCTTCAACCCCCTAAACTAGAAGTGGCATCAAGAAGAAATATACCTATAAGAAGACATAAATTAACCTCCGGTGCTCGCATGGTAGTCGACAATCCACGATCAAGGGTGGGGGAGATGGAAACGGAGGCGGGACTTCATATTTGATCTTACTCTATGTTTCCGTCATCTAAGTCTTTTACCTTCTCGTGGGTTTGGTTTTTGGCACTCACGAAATCATAAGCGTAGTGCGCTTGATTCGATTTTGAAGTAATAATAGAACGATTCCAAATCCTTAAAGTTAGGTTCAAAATCTTTAACTAATTTGTTAATGGCAATTAAAAACAACTGGCGTACTGTTTCAGCACCGCGGACAGCCTCCATTATCTGTTTTCTTTGCTCGAGGTTTGTTTTTTCTCTAGTCGGAATACGTCATTCGCGTCTGTATGACCTATCCCCACGGGATCCAACAGGAAAACGAAGCGCAATGACGGACATGAAAGGGGTGAGGCTTACTTGTCCACTGACACCGGCGTAAGGGTAGAAGCGTTACGTCTGGCGAATTTAGTCCTCTTATGGTATATTTCTTCTTGGTGGCACCTTTGTTCTGGTCACTGTGTTTCGCGTGTATTGAATTATATGTGACACTCTTTGTAACTTTATAATGTATGCGAGCCATTGTACAGCCTTACCACAATGGAAACCACATGGAGTACTGCAAAATGACTTTTGCTCTTGTTTCTTCGAAAAATCATATAAAATAATGAATATTTCAAGAAGAAACAACATCTACAATATTGTAGATGATACGATCAATTCAGTTTTTTACAGGATCGTACTCGCGTGAACCAGATGACATTTTAGGTCTAAGATGGCCATAAACAGCCCCTACGCAACACTTTCATGATCTATTTCACTGAGTTTCCGAACAGATAGAACTCTGTAAGAAAACTTCATCGATCTTATCTTCCTTAGTATTGTAGGTGGATAAATGTTTTCAATTTCAAATGAAGCATTATTTTATAGAGGCTCTTCCAACGTAACCCTTTCCTTTACTAAAGGTCTGCTACCTTTGAAATTGATTGAATTGTCTTACCACCGTGCCATAGCTAAAGTGATTAGGCGTATAAGTATCGAATTCGCAAAACATTAAGATTGCAGGGTGAGTCAAGTAGGCGCAATACGTCATTCGACTAAGAGGAATCCAAACTTTCAAGGAAAGAAACGTATTCACTGGGTCTGAAAAATTATAAATAAAAATGTAATTCCGACCACTAATTCCCACTCCTTTGTCAACCATAATTGTTGTCTACCTCCATTATTTGTCAAACAAGCGAAAATGACCCATGACACTCCAGCGGCCCATACACTCCTCGCGAATGTGACATGAAGTGTATTTATAATTGGTCCTTGGTCAACGAAATAAATACCGATTACAAAAAGAATCATAGCGAAGCAAGAGAGCACCCATCCTGTCCATACTTGCGTCTGTTCATTTGAAAAAGGATTATTGGAACTTGCAGTTCAAGATATGCTATCCTGGGTTTATAAAAAGCGTTCGTCCTATCATAAGTTCATAAGAAATGTTTCGTAAGTTTCACACTCGTTACTCAGACCTTACCATGAAGTGACGTAGGTGTAACATCATAGATTCTCGTAAAGTGACGACTGGTAAGGCGCTGTCAAAGGCTTGGTACAAACTAAATAGGATGGTGGACTGCAACACCGAGTGTAGTCAATTCTCGCATCGTTCTCGAACTAGGTCGAGCTGTAAGTCTCTAGGATTACGAAGTATATGTAGTATAATACTTATGAAACATATCTCATAAACTTATGGTTGTATGGGAAAACACTTAGTGGAAGCTATAGAAATATAACTATTGTTCCATTAAATAAGAGACGTCCACACTATAATCTATTTTTAACTATAGTACACTTCTAAACATTACTTATGAACTAATAAAACTTTAGCGAGATAAAATCGTGTAGAAAACATGTTCAATTGTACTCGTTCCAAGGCTGGATAATTAGAACTTCGCTAACTTACTCTGCTCAGACTTGTCCGTGATTGCTTTAGAAATAAAACGTATCCTAACAGACAACCCATAATGTACGTTGGAATACGATGCTGTGGTTTTATGTAGACATGTGCAAGGTAGTAGAATGCTCTAGAAATGAAATAAAACTGTTGATAAAAACCGCCCTTCGAAGTAAAACGGATATTCAATAATGGTTTAGCCTATTAAAGGGTCTCTAAAGAAGTCGGTGGACCGTTGGAATTTTTTTTGAAAACGTCGTTATTGACGTCACAATCCCCTAAGGTGAGCAAAACGAAAGTCTTTCTTTCTAGCAAACGCAGCGGGGGTCTTGGACTCTCGCGGGTCAGAACTGGGCAAACGCCGAAGCAGAGCGGCACTGAACCAATCACGAGAGAGGGGAGGATGGGTCGGGTGAGTTTAAAAAAAAATTCAACGGTCCGCCGACCCTTAACAGTCCCTTTAAACATATTTTGGGTTAGAATTTTTGTCCACTTTTTATTCAAGATCACGTAGAATAAAACGAATATCTCAAAATTGACCTATTTTATCTCTTGAGGCCTCTCTGGAGAAGATGTCTATGAAAGAGGTCTATGAAAGTTTATTGGAGAAATCTGTCACTTCGTACTAGTCGTCTAATACGATTTTATAGCCCTCTTCGTCATCTTCAAAGAGAGGTCTGTCCTGATTCTTAGGGTTAAGTAAGTCAACTAAATTCTTTAATATTGTATACTTATCCGTGGTTCTAATTTAAAATATATTAAATACTAGCCAATGTATTGGACTGGGTTCCTTTCTATTCAGACACTAAAGTTCTATCAGGAGCAGATGACAAAAGAGTCTCGGACGCTAGCTTCCATAATGTAGAGGGCAATGGGATCCGCGAACGTCACGGTTATTAACCAAAATCATTACGCCAGTGCCACCTCTCGTAGGAAATTTGAGCTTTATTTTCCAACCAATAACGTGGCTGCAAAGTCTCGAAAGGAGATCTGGGAAATCGCGTCGGGAGCCTCTCTTTAAAAATACGTATCGTCTGCTTATAATTAGCCTAGGCTTAACGAGTATAAGAGTTAAATAATGGATTTCAACGGCTTTTTAATCTTTTTACCTCTCCGAGTGACGTATGTCACGGAGAGGTATTACACCGGCCGAGTCTGTGTGTCTGTCTGTCTGTCAGACCCCACGTGACCGCGTTCGCAGTTTGCGTATCGGAGCAAACGTGTTCCCAATTTCCGGACTGCATTGACAGTTCACGGAAATTTGGGTTTGACTCCTCTGGCTATTCTACTTGAGTTCAAACACCACCAGCTTTGGTTTTCGTCCACTCCACATGGACACTAGTCTGTACTTGCTAGCTTCCTAGTCAATTTCACCTTGCACCAACTTCTATGCACCACCATCTTCTGTTCTTTGTCAATTCCACATTGACACCAGCTTCTATGCACCACCATCTTCTGTTCTTCGTCAATTCCACATTGACACCAGCTTCTATGCACCACCATCTTCAGGTCTTTGTCCATTCCACATGGACGCCAGTCAGTCCATTCTGGCTTCTTTTCCTTCGTCACCGTTTGGTTTCAAGATATACGCGGCGATCGGCTAGGGTTACGAGAAACGTCTAGCCTCCCAATGGCAGGGCTTCCACCATCGGTTCACGCGAATGCGTTTTTATCTATTATTGGTTTCAAGATATACGCGGCGATCGGCTAGGGTTACGAGAAACGTCTAGCCTCCCAATGGCAGGGCTTCCACCATCGGTTCACGCGAATGCGTTTTTATCTATTATTATAATGGAAACGAATCGTATATATATCCCAAAATTTGAAAAAAGCGGGCAAGAGGGGTACCCTTCACTTTAAACGTCAATATTAGCAAAGTTTCGAAAGATAATAGGAACAACTTTATTTTAAACGATTTAACTATTTTTAAAGTTATTTACTGGCGATTAAAATAATTAAAAATAATTATATTTATTTAAATATTAAAGATAAACCTCTCAAGTACCGAAGTCGATAAATCATCGCCTCCTATATCTATCAAGGCCCGTGCATTGCGTTATATTTCCTACATTGCCTCCTATATCTATTTAGGCCCGTGCATGGCGTTATATTTCCTACATTGCCTCCTATATCTATTTAGGCCCGTGCATGGCGTTATATTTCCTACATTGCCTCCTGTGTCCATGAAGGGCCGTGCTTTGCGATATAATTTTAGAAAACAACAACCAAAATGGGAAGCGCCTCTCAGAACCATAATAATTTATTTTCTCTGTTATATGAAATGAAAATATGGATAATATTTTCGGCAGTTCGATTTGAATGGCTCTTTCTGATGTATCATTCTCTCAGCACTGTTCATAACGGACAGGAACGTAGAGATTCGAGACACTATGGTTTCCGACTTGTGTTTCAAATCCTCTGTAATGAGGGCTTAACGGCTTGGAGTGAGTCGAAAGATAAATACACATCCTATTTTTTAGTTGTACCATGCGTACCACAATGTTGCCAGACGTTTATTGAAGGATGCTTGGGTACTTGGTACAGACTGTTACGTCTACCAAGTTTCCTAGCATCCAAGAATAAATAGGATTCATAGAAGCCAGTGTTAAGGGCATGTCATGGGTCAAGTCGTTAAATATATCGACGCAGTTAAATAGCTGATGGCATTATTTTATCCACTTTCTCATTGCGTTTCGAGTGGAAGTTCAACTATGGCACGCCCAAAATTCGCTGTTGTCTGCTCCTTTTCCCCTTGCGCGTTTTTTCGTTATAAACTTATGATTTAACGAACTGTTAAGATAAAATTTCATATTTCCTAAGACAGATAAGCTTCTACTCCTTTCATCTTATTCCCAGTTAGATTTAACCTTGTTAAAACATAATCAGATGAATTTGAGTTACAATGTCGTAAAATCCTGCGCATACAGTTACCTAGGAGTGATAGAGACATTATTACCGATTCCTAGAGATGTTAAGCTTAAGCGAAATTGTTTTACGTTTGAATAAAAATACCGCTTCCAGTAGTGGGTTTATAGTACTCCTTGTTTGTGTAAGATTAGTGTAGCTGTAGAGCGTAATGATAAACGCTTAAAAATATATATTTTCAATAAAAACACCGCTTCCACTTGTGGATTTATACTCCTTGTTAGATTAGTGTAGGTGTAGAGAGTAATTATTATAAACGCTTAAAAATATATTTTCAAAAATGAAGAATATAGAACATTTATTTTGTATCAAAAAATATTTTGGTGCTAAGATTGCTTTAGAAAAATCCAAACGGCTAGGCATTGGTAAAAAAGACATGTGTAAGCTATTTGTAGATGAGATAATTGTTTTACATGTTTTAAATGAGACTAAACCTTCCACTATTGTGTCTAAAAAAGTGTTATTGGAAATGTATATTTTTTAAATATAAACAAATGCTGTTTAGTTTATACGCCCCCGATTTGTGAAAGACCTTTTTTACGCACTTTTATCATTCTTTATTTGAATTTCAAAGGTAGTGCTTCATAATTCAATCTTCTGTAATAACTTTCTTCGGAAAATAATATTTCAAACGTTACAGAGTCTTGCAAGGGGATTGCTTTTGCGGATCTTTGTGAGTATTTAACTGAATAATAAAATGGAGGAAGATAGTAATTTAAGTAAAGAGGAAATCAGGAAACGTAAAGCGAGGGAAAGAATGAGGGCAAAAAGGTCAGATCCTGAATTTAGGAAACGAGAAAATGAAAGGAGAAGAGTGTTAGCAGCTGAAAAAAGGCTGTTTCGGGAACAGGTTCTAGCACACCCAATTTTGGTCCTACCGCGAGGCCAGTTGGCCATGATTCTGCGATAGATGATGCATTAAATAAAAGCTCTATTGAAAGTACTGTAAGCGTAGGCATATCTATTAATGAGGAACCCAATAACACTGTAAAAAAGAGAGGTTCATCTTTGATTGCATAGGCGTGCATAGCCCCGACACTGTGGTGGTACGCTTTAACATTCAAATTTGAATAAATTCTTTGCGTTCAAATTTGAATAAATTCTTTACGTTCAAATTTGAATAAATTCTTTGCGTTCAAATTTGAATAAATTCTTTGCGTTCAAATTTGAATAACTTCTTTGCGTTCAAATTTGAACAGAACACTATTGTTCAAAATTAAACGCTCACGCATTCATATTTGAACGGTGCTAAGAGGTTATAGTATATCGTGTAAATTTAAGCACGAAACCGCTCAAATTTAATTGAAAAATTAAACGTTTAATATTGTATCTTTATGCATTCATTATTGAGCAACATCGGAGAGTTTGATCAAGCGTTCATATTCAATTGCTTACGTTTAAAATTAAGCAGTTCACCATTTAGTAATACATGGTGGACAAGCGTTTGATGAAGCATTGAAATTTGACGTTGAATTTTGAATAGCCTGGAGAAATTTGATTTCAAATTTCATCGCTGAATGCCTTATGACACATAAACTATAATCGTTGTGTTAAATAATAATTCAGTTGTATGAAGAAAGTCTGCACTTAAGGAAAGCGTTCATTATCAAGTTCTTTCCGATTATAACGGAGTAACAATAAGTTATAAAATCAAACTATTTGAAGGCCTATGTAAATATAAGGGAAAGGTGAAATACGCAATAATCCGTAACATTTCCTTTGATATTATTGTATAATGATGTTTATACAGGCAAATATATATTTAATTCAAGGTAAATAAGCAAGTTATAGTAAGTTGTTGAGAAGTTATTGTATTTTTAATGAAAGCTTTGTTTGTAGTACAAATTTACAGCAGCGGAATGAAGTAATTTTGTTTGGCACACCTTTTGCGATTGAACAATTTCGTTCTCGAGTGAACGCCAATATCGCTCTTGTTTCAACGCCCATATCACATTCGTTTGAACGCCCATAATGCACTCGTTTAAAAGCAAAAATTTCTTATTTGAATGCCTAAAACGCTCTTGTTTTAATACTAATACTAATACAATCCTATTGCAACGCCAAAACGACCGTATCTGAACGCTTCATTAGCCCAAGGCGGTTATTCAAAATTGAATTTGAATGGGATAAAGATTCATTTTTGAATGGTAATGTATAAAGTGCTCAAAAATGAATGCTTGAGTTAAGTTTTGATCGACATGACGGTAGTTTGATCAAAAATAAATGCTCATGGTTGGTTTTGAACGCCTAAAACACCCCTTGTTCAAAATTGAATGTCTCTGGTTAAATGTGAACGCGTCAAAAGAGGCTTGTTCAAAATTGATCGGTCACTCTCAGTTTTGAATGCCAAAAGCACGCTTATTTTTTACAGTGAATGTACAAAATGATAATGCTAATATTAGTGAAATAATCGAGGGCGATGAACAAGTACCTTGAACGTCCCATGGTAATGTCTATCCCTTAGAAAGATTAAGAATCTTGAGACAAAATGAAGAACGCAGTAAGAGAGAGTCGCTAGGTAAGGGGAAAAAGCGAGAGAATGAGTCACATTGTGAAATTGAAAATCAGGGTGGTATATTTACCAAGAAATTAATAAGGGTTGATGAAAGGTATAAAGCAAGCGAACGTGTAAGAAATCAGATAAGTAAGGCTACTGAACGCCAAGATCCAAATTATAGGGAAAGAGAACGTGTCAGAAACCAATTGTATAAGTCGGCTAAACGCCAAGATCCCGAGTATAGAGATGTTGAACGTGATAGAAACCAGGCTTGTAAGGCTGCTAAACGCCAAGATCCCGAGTTTAGAGATGTTGAACGTGATAGAAACCAGGCTTGTAAGGCTGCTAAACGCCAAGATCCCGAGTTTAGAGATGTTGAACGTGCTAGAAACCAGACAGGTATGGCGGCTAAACGCCAAGATCCCGAGTATAGAGATGTTGAACGTGCTAGACAAAGATCTTCAGCCGCAGATAGGCGAGCAAACCCCTCGCTTATAGAGCAGACCTATTTTGATAGCATAAAAGATGGCCCAACGTGGCCGTGTGAAGGATGTTCAAATCTTTTTTTTAAGTCATCTGGCACCATTGTAAAGTCCATAGATTTTTTGTCAGTCCCTGGTATTGAACAAAGAGAGTTGAATGATGAAATATTTTTGTGTAGTACTTGTTCTAAAAGCGTTAAGAGAAAGCAAATTCCAAAATTTTCAAGGGAAAATGGATTTGTGTTTCCTGAAATACCTGAGCAATTAAGTAACAAAAGTAATTTAGAAGAAAGAATGATATCACCACGAATACCATTCATGCAAATACGAAGGTTAGGGTGTGACCAACAACGTGGTATTAAAGGAAATGTGGTTAACGTCCCTATAAATGTAGAGTCCACCGCCTCGGTTTTACCCAGGTTACCTCGAGACACGGATACTATTCAAATTGAGTTTATGAGAAGAATGCAGTATAACACACCCTATTTGTACGAAACTGTGAGACCCAAAGTCATTTTAGAGGCCCTGAACGTTCTGGTAAAAACGCCTTTGTATGTTAAACATGGAATTACCGTTAAGAGTGACATATTAGACCCCATTCCTGAAGAACTTGAATTTATTGTTGACGAAAATGACCGTCAGGTAAATCAAGTTGATGTATCAGGAGATAATCCAGTAGCGCCAATAAACGCAGAGAATGATAGCGATGATATGTGGAATGAACCCAACGAAAGTAGTTCGTTAACAGTTGGGAATCAAGACACATTATTAGTTTCTTTAAGTAATTTCTTGCCTAGTAATACCATGCATGTTAAGTTTGCTCCTGGTGAAGGTCAAACCCCAATGTCTTTACTCTTTGACGAGGATGCGGAAGAATTGTCATTCCCGAGCATTTACGTGGGTCAGAAAATGAACCTTAAGGTTAAGGGAAGTTTTGGTGATATTTTTAAATGGGAGCTTCGTAATATTGATAGGCGCTGTGCTAAAAATCCTTCTAAATTGTTTTACTCTTTTGTCAAATTGGAAACCTTGAAAGTTAGTCAATCTATACAGGTTTGCATGAGGAAAACTAAAAGAACAGATGGGTCGAATTATACTGCTGGACATTTAGCTTCTGCAGGTTCTCTTGATGCTTTAATTAAGCAGGATGATGGTTTTAGGGTTTTAGAAAGACTACAGAGCTCGCCTTCTTATTGGCAACACAGACAAAGGGAATTGATGGGTATGATTAGACAGCTTGGTACGGCTACCTTTTTCATAACGTTTTCAGCTGCCGAAAGTAAATGGCCGGAGCTACTTAATATTTTGAGACTAACCTCTGGGCAGGAGAGTTTACCTAACGATGATTTTAATAATTTAAGTTTTTCGGAAAGGGCAAAACTGATTCAGGATGATCCTGTTACTTGCGCTAGATATTTTGACCACCGTTTTCGGGCTTTGCTTAAGGCGTTACAGAAATTAGGTCCTCTTGGCGTTATAGAAGACTATTCTTTTAGAGTTGAAATACAGCAAAGAGGTTCGCCCCACCAACATGGTTTGATTTGGATAAAAGATGCTCCAAAACTTAAAAATGATCACTCAAATGTTAAGGAAGTAGAGGAATTTATTGATAATGTTATTTCTTGTGCTGCTGAGCATAATGACGAACATTTAGATTTGTTAACACGATTACAAATTCACAAACACACAACGACTTGTAGAAAGAAGGTCGATAATAATTCCGTTTGTCGTTTTGGAATCCCGTTTCCACCTATGCCCAGAACCATAATTTACGACCCTAGTTTAAGAGAGCCTGGTAGCGTACAGAAAGAACTCAGATGTAAGGCAAGGTCAAAGAGATTGTATGAGATGTTGCAATCGAAAGAAAAAGAGTTTTGGGTAGATAGTTTTGAGGAGTTGCTAGCTAAGTTGGGTTGGTCAGAAGTGGAATATATTTCTGCCGTTACTTATGACCTCAAAAGGAAAACAGTTTTGTTGAAAAGACACCCTAAAGATACTAGAGCTAATCCTTACAATCCGTGCGCTTTGCGTCTTTGGCAGGCGAATATGGACATTCAATTCGTTCTTGATGCTTACGCACTGGTTATGTATATTGTATCATATATAGGAAAGTCTCAAAGAGGGATGTCTTTGCTTCTGCGCGAAGCTCCTAAACAGGCAAAAAATGATAAATGTGCAGTAAAACAGAAGTTGAAACTAATTGCTAATCAGTTCTTGAATGCCCACGAGGTAAGCGCTCAGGAAGCGGCTCACTGTGGTTTACAAATTCCTGTGTCCAGGTGCAGTCGCGCCTGTGTTTTTATAAACACCAATGCCCCTGAAAATCGTGTACACATTCTTAAGAGTCAATCTGAACTTGAAGAACTACCAGCAGACAGTAATGATGTTTTTGCCTCTGGGATGCTAGAACATTATGTTCAAAGGCCAGAGGAACTAGAGGCAATAACGTTAGCTCAATTTGGTGCCTGGTACGAATATTCCAAAGCCCGTAGAGTGACTAAAGCCGCCCACGATCATGTTGATGAGGGAGAGAGCAACGAAGTTGAAGCTTGTGGTAAATGGCTGAAACTTAAAGATGAATCAGGGTTTATTAGGAAACGTGGCCGTGCTAAAATTATTAGGTACAGAAGATTCAATTTAGAAAAAGATCCCGATAACTTTTATCGTGAACAATTAATGTGGCGCGATGAAAGTAATGATATTTTGACAAAGGATATGAAATCAGAATATGAGCTTTGTCGCGAAACTATTAATGAATTTAGGAAAGAATTTCACAATGAAATTGACGAAGAAGCCGTAGAACAGGCTGTAGCTGATTTTGAAAATGGAGAAATTCAAGTGGATATTACTAATATGCAGCCTGAATTAGAACATAGAAATGAAGTTGATAGATCTTTAGCTATGGATGATTCCGATTTTTTAATTAATACGGTTCAAGAACCTGTAGGAAATATTAATAGAGAAATTATTGATGGCAATGCCGAAAATACTGTTGCTCCGTCAATTTCCTTAATTAATGACTCTGAGTACAACGCCCTTCTTAGAAAATTAATTCAAAACAAAGAGAGATATATTACCATGTTTTGTATCATGTAAAAAGCAAAGAAACTCCGTTGCGCCTCTTTTTTACAGGGGGCGCTGGTGTGGGGAAAAGTCTTTTGATTAGTGCTATATTTGAATCTGTGTCAAGGTTTTACAACAAACAACCTGGGAGTAATCCATCGGAAGCGAAAGTAATCCGTTGCGCACCTACTGGCAAGGCTGCCTTTAACATAGGTGGGGCAACTTTGCACAGTACTTTTAGTTTACCCGTTAGCCAATTTGGTGGAAATATATCGAGATTGGAAAGTGAAACACTTCATAAATGCAGGTTACTCTATGGTCAAGTAAAACTAGTAATAATTGACGAAATTTCAATGGTTGGAGCGAAAGTGTTTAATCGGGTAAACGCTAGGTTACAAGAGATTATGGGTTGTCCTGATTATTTTGGTGGTGTGTCTGTTGTTCTAGTTGGAGACTTTAACCAATTGAGACCAGTTTGCGATAATTTCGCATTTCAAGGTCAAAGTGAGAAAGATAATCCTTACGCGTCGTTAATTGGTAACCCAATATGGGAGCAATTTGAATTTGCCGAACTTGAGGAAATTATGAGACAGAGAGATGATAAAATATTTGCTGAAGCTTTAAATAGAATGGCTGTGGGAAGTATGACTCAAAATGATATTGATTTCTTTAGTAGTCTGGAGGTAACGCCTGAGCGTGTACCCCCAAAAGAAGCGATACATCTTTTCGCCACTAACGCGGAAGTAAACCAATTCAATCAAAATAAGCTTTTAAACATGAATACGGAAAAGGCTGTTTCGGTTTCAGTAGATGTTGTCAATGGTGATCTTAGTAGTGAAGTTAAAAATAACATACTTTCCCAAGTTGAAAAGTTAGCAACGTCTGATACGTATGGTCTGCCCAAACAATTGACTCTTGCGTGTGGCGCGAGATATATGATGACCAACAATGTTGACACCTCTGACGGACTAACTAATGGCGCGACCGGTTGGTTATGAAAGATAGAGTACGGCACAAATAGGGTCGGGGATAAAATCCCGTTCAGGGTATGGATGGAGTTTGACGATCTCAAAGTTGGGAAAATGTTGAGGCAAAAATGTCATGGTTTATATTTGAATAGTAATATTAACGCTTCGTGGACGCCTGTTGATAAGGTCATCAAGTCATTTAATAGAAAATGGAGACAAAATAATGCCTCAGTTTCTAGGAAACAATTGCCTTTGGTTGTTTCTGAGGTCATTAAGATACATAAAAGTCAGGGTGATACTTACTCGTCGGTAGTGGTTCATTGTAAGGCTACAAAAAAATTTGAAAGAGCGCATTTATATGTGGCTTGTAGTAGAGCAAAACCCGCTTCCGGTTTATATATTGATGGAAAATTTAAAGTTCCTAATTCGCCCAAAAACAACCTAGTAGAATTGGAGCTTAAGAGGTTGCGAGACACAAAAAGCATCGAACTACCTTTCTTGCATGATCCCTTTACATTTATGTACATAACGTGCAGTCTTTAAATGCTCATTTGATGTTTTAGCAGACAATGTAATAACGAAAAGTCAAATGTTATGTTTTGTTGAAACGTGGAAAAAAGAGACGGACGATTTTAGAGTGCCATCTTTTAAGGAAGTAGGTGGTATTTACTTGCCAAGTACGGCACGCAGAGTTGCTTTTGGTTCGTCCATATATTTAAGAGACACGCCTGAAAACGAAGTTAAAGAGATAGATACTAGAGTTTTACGTAGCGACATTCCTGTTAGAAATTCTCACGTGGAACGTTGCTGGTTAGATGTTTACATAGAAGGAGAACTTATATCTGTGGTATTGTTGTACAAATCTCCCTTAGGAAGTTTGAGAACTGTGTTTGAGGACTTTAACCCTTTGTTTGACATGAAATATGATTCGTCTATTCCAACAGTTGTGGTTGGAGATTTCAATATTAACTTTTTAAAGAGCCAAACGGCACTGAGAATGTTCTTTGATTCATTTGGAATATCTCTTTTGCCGGGTCTAGAACAAAAGTATTCGACTGACTATCATTGTCAATTGGATTTGGCGTTTGGTAACCAACTTTTTCGAGACAGATTCGAAGCATGTTATAGAGAGTCTTATTATTCTTACCACAAGGGTATTTGTATTTTTAAAAGAACATAGTTTGAAATAGAAAAATTTATTTAAAGCAAGGTGGAGCTCCAGTGCGCCCCTTATTGACGACCTTTCTATTGTACATTGGGTTTAGCTTGTTAGGGTAAGCTTCAGGTCCTCCCTTATGCATTAAGTCTCATTGTTACCTACCTACGGCAAGATAAAATGCTTATGTATATACAAGGTTAGGCATCATGGTAGGGGCGCCTATGGAGCCGCCTGTTGCTTTAAGGGTCTAAACTACGAGAAATAGGCTTGGGACCCTTGGCTAAGAAACCCACATATGGCTTGGGATCCTGTACTAAGAAACCCACTTTAGGCTTGGGATCCTGTACTAAGAAACCCACTTTAGGCTTGGGATCCTGTACTAAGAAACCCACTTTAGGCTTGGGATCCTGTACTAAGAAACCCACTTTAGGCTTGGGATCCTGTACTAAGAAACCCACTTTAGGCTTGGGATCCTGTACTAAGAAACCCACTTTAGGCTTGGGATCCTGTACTAAGAAACCCACTTTAGGCTTGGGATCCTGTACTAAGAAACCCACTTAAGGCTTGGGATCCTGTACTAAGAGACCCACTTAAGGCTTGGGATCCTTGACTAAAGAACCCACATCTGACTTAAAGATTTGAAAAAAAAAATGGTAAGTATCATTATTGGAATTGACGGTCATATAAGTTTGGTATTAATCCTTTTAAAAATATGGTATATTTTATGAGTAACCTGGAGGATTGGCGTAGTTCATGAGTAGCCTAGAGGATTTGTGTAGTTAATGAATACCCTAGAGGTTATGCGTAGTTCATGAATACCCTAGAGGTTATGCGTAGTTCATGAATACCCTAGAGGATATGCGTAGTTCATGAATACCCTAGAGGATATGCGTAGTTCATGAATACCCTAGAGGATATGCGTAGTTCATGAATACCCTAGAGGATTGGAGTGATTCATGAGTAACCCTACAGCATTGGTTTAGTTCATGGGTAACCATGGAGGACAAGGTCAACGAAATTGTAAACAAGGTATGTAATAGTGATAATTAGTTAATGGGGATAATCGTTGAGGTGATTTATTGTGGTTCTTCAGAAAATACGTCGGCAAATATATCTCAAGGCTTATCCTTAGGCTTAATAAAGGTGAAATACAACTCTGAAAACGTTAAAATGGTTGCGTCAGTTGACTGAGATCTGGAGCGACAACTGTGGGTTCATGTAAAGGCGAACCACTGAACAAAGTGTAAGTGTTGCACCAAGTTTCATAGGTTTGGTGAAGAATGGAGCAATTTTGTATAGCGTACTTTAAAAATGTTTTAGGTATGGCGAAGCGGAAATGGCTGAATAATCGGCGACAATTCAATAGTCCTAGTCGAAAATCCCCTTTTTTCGGCAAAACGTGGCCGAGGTGATTTTGAAAATGTTCCTGGCGGCGTTATCTGCCGTTGGTAACACTGCAGCGTCCTCAAAAGTTGGCCAACGCTCAAAGCGGAAGTTGGACTTCGCCGCAATTTATCGACTACAACTATAGTTCTAGCACGTTCAATGTTATGGGAGCAGCAAGTAGAGCAATACAAGGGCGGGCTGCATAGCGGTCTAGCAGTGGAAATACAGAAAGGAGAAAAACTTAACGCCAAGAGGCAGAGTTTTCCTATTTTGTGGAACTGGAGTCGTCTTGGTCTTTGTTATCTGAAACGTACAGCGCCAATACACTTATGTAATAGTTTCGAAAAAACGAAACTTTATGAACTACGCCTCATCTACTAGGTTATTGCTTTCTTTCGGACGCTATCCACCAAACATTCATCCTTAAACAGGCTGAAGAAGTTTTTAATATTAATAGTCCTAATTTGATTGTGGTTTTTTCCCAAATGGGTTTTCCCAGAGCCTTTTTTCCCACATGCGCTGTGGGTTTTTATGGCTCGAATTGGCCATATGTCTAATCAGCGCCACTAGCGGATGGTCTGAAAACTACTCCCATAGAGTCTAGGTATATTTAAGCGGGTTTGCAGAATTTCCGTCAGATGGCGCGGCGTTCGAGCCACCTGGCGGAAATTCTGCAAACCCGCTTAAATATACCTAGACTCTATGGGAGTAGTTTTCAGACCATCCGCTAGTGGCGCTGATTAGACATATGGCCAATTAGCTTGTATTATGACATGAATATTTGACATCCATTGCATCGTTCGATAATGCTATTAATAAATTTATTCGTGGATAGCTCAGACGTCAGAGTGGAAAATCAATAATTTAAAAATAAGTGTTTTAATATTAATAATTCAACTGTGATTATGGTTTTTTCCCAAATGGGTTTTCCCAGAACCTTTTTTCCCATATGGTTCGAATTAGCTTGTATTATGGCATGAATATTTGACATCCATTGCATCGTTTGTTAATGCTATTAATAAATTTATTCGTGGATAGCTCAGACGTCAGAGTGGAAAATCAATAATTTAAATATAAGTGTTTTAATATTAATAATTCAACTGTGATTATGGTTTTTTCCCAAATGGGTTTTCCCAGAACCTTTTTTCCCATATGCGCTGTGGGTTTTTATGGTTCGAATTAGCTTGTATTATGACATGAATATTTGACATCCATTGCATCGTTCGATAATGCTATTAATAAATTTATTCGTGGATAGCTCAGACGTCCGAGTCAAAAATCAACTAATAATTTAAAAATACGTGTTTTAATATTAATAATTCAACTGTGATTATGGTTTTTTCCCCAAACGGGTTTTCCCAGAGCCTTTTTTCCCACATGCGCTGTGGGTTTTTATGGTTCGAATTAGCTTGTATTATGACATGAATATTTGACATCCATTGCATCGTTTGTTAATGCTATTAATCAATTTATTCGTGGATAGCTCAGACGTCAGAGTGGAAAATCAATAATTTAAATATAAGTGTTTTAATATTAATAATTCAACTGTGATTATGGTTTTTTCCCCAATGGGTTTTCCCAGAACCTTTTTTCCCATATGCGCTGTGGGTTTTTATGGTTCGAATTTGCTTAATGTTAAATTATACTGAAGGTTCCAATATATAATGTTAAATAACTATTCAATGTTGTATATAGATAGAAACGTTGAAGTATTATAAATACTGTTCTGTTAATGGTTTTTCAAGAACCTTTTGTTCCCATATGTATTGTGGGTTTTATGGTTTTAATTAGGTTATATTTAACTTTTACTGTACAGTATTATGTTATTTATTTCTTTGTATATATTGTCCCAACATAAGTATTGTTGAAGTGTTATAAATACTGTCTTCTGAGCCTAATGTAATATTATAAATACTGTCTTCTGAGCCTAATGTACTTTCAGAATGTTATGGTCTTGAATTAAATGAAAAGTAAATAAAGTGAACGTTAAAATATATGACATCGTCCCTATATTATGTAAGATGAACCTCGTTCGGCCGTCGAAGGTAACTTAAGACAAGTAATGATGATAATATACATGTATGAAGTCGATAAGTTTAATAATATAGGGGTAATTAAGTGACTATTTTAAAATTCAATTCCTGCTCTTGCAAAGAATTGAAAAAGGCGATAGATGCATATATTTAGGTTGTTTAAGGGGTAGTGATAGTCATCTCCACTCGGAGAGGTAATATTTTGGCTTTCCCAACTTGTTTTTAGACTAAAATTGATAATGAAAAGCCCAGTGAGTAACGTATGTATACTATTAAAAAACTAAAAAGTGTTTCAGTGCCAAATTTTTCTAAATTTAGTCTTGAATTAAATGATAGCCACAAGAGGTTGGCAAAAGAAATCACGCACGATCTTTTAAAACCCAAAATGTAAGAGACAGTGATTTCGTTTCCAACCTCTTGTAGCAGTCAATTAATTCCTACCTTTAAGGTCACAAAATGTAGTCTTATCTTTTATCTTAATACCAACGATTACAGCTGTTTGAATAACGTAATTATATTGTGTATATTTATGTCGCGATCGGGTAAGACGAACCTCAGTAGCCACGGTTAGTCCGTTATTACAAAAAAAATTCCCAGGAGACCTTGGTGCCAGATATAATCCACCAAAAGCATCGTCTGCTATAATGTCTGATAGCGCCTCTATGGCAAACGATACCGCTACAGCTGTGACGTAAGCGGGTCCCATTGCCCTCTATATTGTGGAAGCTAGCGTCCGAGACTCCTTTGTCATCTGCTCCTGGTTCTATTATGTAACGTCACTCTTCCCAGGCTCACCCATTTTGTTATCTCTCCTGCTCATCAAACTTCAGATGGACAACCTAATGTGAACTATAGAACTTTTTGGTACTAAATCCCCCGCCATCAACCCACAAACCTCTTCTTGGGGTGGGACAAAAATCCACTAGCGCGTCTTACCAAGTAGTTAAATGTCGCTAATAGATAGTTTTCACACATGGAGGATTCATACCATTTACACCAGGAAGCCGGGCTATCTGGAGGACAAAAGCAGACGGGTTTTTGTCCTCCAGATATACCCGGCCTCCTGATGTAAATGGTACGAATCCTCCATGTGTGAAAACTATCTACAGAGTAGTAATTAGGGAACTATTTATCGCGTACGTGATTCGGTTTAGTAACCTTGCTCCAAATGTAAAATGATGTTGGGAAGAAGTACCCCGCTTTGTGATACACTTCTCTCGAAGAGAAGTATTATATACTTCTGGTCTACCTAACTTTCCTGCAGCTTTCAAATTACATAATTACAAGTTGGATGGATTTTTATAGACGAATGCCCAAGGAACAGTTTTAGTTGGGATTTACAACGTAAATATTTGTCTGTTTGTTTATTTATCGCGTTATTTGTTACGACCAAAATATACAATAACAATAAACCAACTTCACCAAATTTTCGCTTAGGTTCGTCGCCAGTTCGGTAAAATCCCGCCCATTATTAATCATAGCCGCCGTTGCTCCAGGTCAAAAAAGCTGTATTGAACCATGAAGCAAATAATATCGTAAGAGCAATATATAGACCAAATTTTCTTTCGTACGTCTTAGAGCTGTAGTAAATATAGTTGTAATTAAAAGACGATATTACACATTGAACAAAATTTACAAACAAACAAACCTTTTTAAATATATCAAAAACATCGAAGCAATAATAAAGAATTGAGTGTCGCACGAAAGGTACCAACTCCAACCTGCGCACTGAAAATATAAAACATTTTAAGTTAATTAGCTCCCATTCTGTAGTATGTTCTCTGTAAAGTACCTGTTTTTCAATTGGATTTAAATTGGAAATGTAAAGCACATTCTTTCGCCAGTTATCATAGCAGTTTTCCTTCTGATGATCGAGTAAATCCCAATTTGTCGTAGTTCCTAAAAGTGGTGGTACTGCGATAATGCAAACTAGAACCGTCATGTACGCCGGCGTCAACCTGTAAATGAAAACCGATGATATTAATTTATGTTTGTGAAATGAGTCCATCTATACAGGTTGTTTCAAATACGTATGTCACAAATTAAAGTGTGGACATGTTCTTTGGGTCAGACTGAGTGAAATGTGTCAAAGATTGTTAGGCCTAAAACATTTAATTTCAGTGGTACGGGCTCCCAAACAGTGGCCCCTAAAACAAAGACATGTAAGTGTGATTGTTTAGACAATTAAATCTAAAAACGTTAATGAAACTTTATCTAGCTGAAGTGAACTGTGCGTTTAAAGGTAGAAGTGTTCCTAAGCTGGTAATGTAAAAATATTTCTTGACCTCACCTTATATATCTAAGAATGTACAGTTTGCAAATGTTCCCTTTTGAAACTTCGAAGGTTCGATCTTTTAAGAAAAGGTATGTAAAGAGAATTCCACTGGCAAAAGAAAACCCACTAATTATTATTGAATTATAAATTAATATTAATAATAACTCTGTACCTCATTAAGAAAAAAGTGTCAACGGATAAAGTTCCATTCACAATCAAACAAAATTTTAGCTTAAGTGACTCAATGAAAATGTCTAAAACATTGTCTGAAATGAATTGAAAATGGTTTAATATATTATTGAAGCAATGTCAACAAGTAACATTGAGAACTAGAAATAAGGATATTTTCCGTTTATTGTTTTAATTTAAACTAAGTAATTGCAAAGCCACGGCATCCTTTTTTCATTGTGAAAAAGCATAATACTTTAAACCATAAGTTTATAACTTATCGAGTTAAATAATTAAATAAATATAATTGATATTAATTATTTTAATCGTCATTAATTTACCTTAATTCTAGTTATGTCATTTTAAACATAACTATTGTTGACGTTTGAATTCAGGCGTACGCCTAATTAACGATTTTTGAAATTAAGGGTAAATAAGGCGATTGATTCACAGTTAATGATAAAAAAAACCGCAATTGCATGAACCTTAGGTGGAAGCCCTGCCATTGGGAAGTTTGCCGTTTCTCGTAGTTCTAGCTGATCGCCGCGTACTTATTAATCTTAACGATGGGAGTAGAAGACAAAAATTATGTTTTGCTAACACGTTAGCTCCTATTTGCCAACCACGAACGCAGTGACAGACACAAACACCCCAACACGTCCAGTGTAATTCCTCTCTGTGACGTCATCGTCACTCGGAGAGGTAAAAATTGTCATAGGACTTAGCATTAAAATATTAGGAATATGGAACTTATGGTTCTAATGCCACTTTACAAATGAGGCTAAACATACTCATTGAACCAAGAGAAAAAATACTGTATGACAATATATAACCTAGGCCATGGTAATTGTCCGAATTCCGTGCATGCAGCTGAGATCACCAGCCTTATTTGATGTGTTGAAGATGAATTTCGTATTCTTTATTACGGAAAAGCATTCTACTACGTCTTTCACTATGAAAAATAATTAAATTTTATTATTAAGTATAAATATTTTATTGAAAGACAAGAAAGATTCAAGGTAGAAATTGCCTTAAAATCTTCTTTAAGAGCTTTCGTAAGCGATAAACCATAACACGTACAGCTTATGTTTTCGCTAAATTTACGGATAACGCTTTGTTCTCTCAATGAGTGTCGTTGGAGTTTAGAGGAACCAGACGTTACATGATCGGGAGTTGAAATGTATGGAAGCGTTTTAAGTTCAAGTGTACGAGGTTGACTTAATTTGAAGTCCAAAAATGTAGCCACGATTAGTACAACGATGAGGAAAAGTATAAATAATCTGCAACGTGTGAGATCTAATTAGTTTGATATATGAAATTATTGTGAAACGTCTTTCGCAATGAATTATGAAAGATAGCTATAGAATTCTTTGCCAAGTTGGGAAAAGAATGGTAGACGAAAACCACTTGAACTTGAACTAAACTAGTTAAAGGAGAGAAAATACTAAAATAGGCAAGAGTTGGCTCCTGCAAATTGAGACGGCTTGCTTGCCACGAGCCCAATTATTGTCTTAATGCTGGGTAATCTTCTACACACCAACCTTGCCAAGGCTTGAACCAATCAGAAATTGTCTTCGAGGGCGGAGATAAAACTAGCCTTTGCTTAGCTTAGAGGACCAGTGAACTCCACCCCTCGATTATAAGAGCATCTAGAGGTATTGGTTTTAACAAAACCACAGCCGTCTACTTAACAATTTGACCTTAATTAAGGCTTGAACCAATCAGAACTTGTCCACAAGGGCGGAGCTGAAACTAGCCTTTGCTAAGGTTGGTGGGCCAGTCAACTTCACCCCTCGATTAAAGGAACGTCTAGCGGCAATTGTTTAAACTAATCACAGCCGAGACTTGCTTTAACTTACACGAATATGAATGTCCAGATATTTAAAGAATCCTCGACCGGAGTACAATCAATATCAAACATATTTAAGATGTTATCCTCATGGGATGAAACTGGAAGAATGTTATTCAGTGTTGCAAATAGAATTTTATCTAAAACGGTTTTATTAATGTAATTAGTCTCCGTAATGCCATGAAGTTATATCATAAGTTCATGATATAAGTTCATGAGATATGGTCCATAAGTTTGTCACTGGTTACTGAGAGCTTGTCATGAAGTGGCGTAGATTAAACGTCAGAGATTCGAGGTAAAGCGACGTCTGGTGAGGCGTTGTCAAGTGATAAGTACAAACTAAATAGAAACATGGACTTTAAAAACCTAGTGTAGTCAATTCTCGCGTCGTTCTCGAACTAGCTCGAGCTGTAAGTCTCTAGCATTACGAAGTATAGGTAGCATTATACTTATGGAACATTTCTTATAAACTTATGGTTATATCATGGCGTAAGCGAGGACTACTAGCAAAACGGAATAATGTAAGAAGATCTGAGGACCATAGCTCTAGAAAAAGACCGTTCCATTCAATAAAGTGTAGTGCTGTGCGAATCTTGAATTTTTGGTTTCAAGTCGAGTCTCCAGTATTGAAAATGTTTCTTATCGAGTATCATCTAATTGGAAAATTTGTATCGAGTAATTACCGAGTAATTAGGGATTTGTTTTCTAGTATTTCAACACTTTCCTGTTAATTTATCGCTATTATAACAAACATTTAGAGTAATTCTGCGCATACGCCACATTTTAAATTATCTTATTGGCTCACTTAAACTACGTTTTGATGACGTTGCTGACGGGGACGGCGAAAAATACGTAATTCCTTTTTTCCTCTGAGGCTGTGACCCACCTATTCTTTCATACCCCCCCGTCCCAAATAATGGGGTCCGAGACTTTGATGCTCATCCAGATTACCCTGTTCTCCATTCCTACTTCTGAAATTCTATCCCCGGAAGAACTGTGATCTTTTCCTTTAAAAAATATTTATGAAAATTGATTAAATAAGAGCTGAGTAGAAACACGATAAATGTTGTTAATTAAAAGTGACATCTTAAACGCATTCAGAGTAGATCAATATTTGATTTAAATTCGTCGATTTTGGGGGGGGGAATGGCGGTTCTAGAAGTAATTGTGACGAAACTAAAACTATATTACCCCCGTTCTCGCTTACCCATGATGACTTTCAAATACTTAAGTACTTTTAAGAATCCCCTTTCCGCCTATTAGGACGTCTTCTTGGGTCATATCAGAATTATATATAATTCTCTTCGAGAGAAGTGTACGGTGTACCATAAAGCGACGCTGTAATTGTAACATGATTCTTCCCAATATCATTTGACATTAGGAGCAAGGTTACTTAACAGAATCCTGTACGCGACAAATAGTTCCCTCATCATTACTCTATTAGAGCTTAATTATTTGCCAAGGCGGATGTGCTAGTGGAATTTTCTCCAACGTCAAGACAATCAAGGTTTGTGGGTTGACTGCTAAGGATTTAGTGTCAAACATTTGTAGAATTCACCCACGATGCAATGCCCATCTGAAGTTTGATGAGCGGGAGAGCAAACAAAAAGGGAAATGAGCCTGGGAAGAATCATGTTACATAACTAAAGTATTAAGATGATATCGAGTGTCATCCTTCTTCTAATATCCCCTACTGGTAATATCCACCGCGCGAAGAAGAGGCCAAGGATTAACTAACGCTAGGAATTGTTTGTTCCCCCTAAAAGACAAAGTATGCATGTTTCAAACGTCCCCTAGCAGCAGCTGCTATCCCTAACAGGAAGTTATAAGAAAATTGGACGAAATATCACGTCATGGCGTCAAAATTTAAATGCCGCCTAAATGGGCACCGCCATCTTTAAAATACGCAAAAGGGATTTACTTTGCCTAGAGATGGCGCTATATCTGCATCCGTTTTTGTCCAATAAATTGGGGGAATGAAGAGGGGAATCAACGACTAATTCGGAACCTATAGTTGGCGATAACAATACATGGGAAACACAGTTAGTGAACAATCCCTAGCGTTAATTAATCCACGAAGAAGCAGTGCGAGTATAGGTTAGCCTCCCGCGTGTAGTGAACTCGAGCTCCGTCTGGTGTTGCCTTTGGCGCGAGGGAAGTAACCTAAGAAGGCTTCCTCCCCCCTGTGTGTTTGTCTCTATACAAGTAATTAATGGAATCGAATGGATAATTTACTATTTTGTTGGTCCAAAGCTTGCAGTATCTCCCTTTGAATCCTGATGAGAATTCTTTGGATTTTGTCGCCTTTACTCGTAAGCATTCATCAAAACTTCCAGGCCAATAGAAGTTTCCAACTAAAATTCCACCTGGTGGTTTACCAAAGGAATCCAACACTAGAAAATATAATTTTTTTCTTATTTTGAAATCAAATGAAAGTTTTTCATACACCAGTTACACATATTAGAAGAATACCGAGCGGTGGCCAGGGATAGATGTAATTTTGAAGCAGGGATGGAGAACAGTTAGTATTTACTTCAGTCCAACTCATAGCCCAGTATAACGCCCCTCCCTCCAACACGTAACGAAAGCTAATTATCTTATTGGCTCACTTAAATTACGTTTTGATGACGTAACTGACGGGGACGACCAATAATACGTAATTCCTTTTTACTTCTGTCGCTATGACCCCCCTCTTCTTTCCCGGGGAAGGGGATCCGGGACTTTGACGCGTCCAGATTACTTTGTTCTCCTTTACTGCATCTAAAATTATATCTATCCCTGCGGTGGCTCCAGTAGCGTCGCTAGTGTTTGAAATCTGGGGGGCTAAATCTGGGCAAACTAGTTCTTATAAGAACTTAATAAAAAAAAATTGCATAACGGGTTCATTGGAAAATGTGTAGACCTTTAAAAACTATCCGTAAATTTGTGTCAACGTGAAATTATTCGTAATTTAAAGATATACAATCTTTTATTGATAAAGACTACGCACTACGGAACCGATTATGAAGGATTTTCACTCGTCTTAAGTTTATTTTTAGTTTTCACACTATTGGGACTCCCTTCGAAAGAACACGATATTCTAGGAAAGCGGTCGCTCTCTTAGATAAGACTTGATACTGCCTCTAATGCTAAAGGAGGGTTTTTTGATTGACCGTAACTTTTTTCGTATTGTGTTCGCAGCTTTGAAATTTTGCCAGTGAACTAAAATTGGGGCCCTAATTTTGTGGTTAAAATTTCAAAGAGATCCAACTAATAGTTAATTCTTTAAAGAATAAAGTTGTTAAGGGTGGTTTTAGAATCCATAAAATGAATCCGACATTTGGCGAAAAATACTATATTCTTCCATAGAGATAACATGGGATTTTTTTGAAAAATGACCTTAATTGCGCATGTGTATAAAGAAAACTATTCATTCGTGTAGAAAATATAATCTGGATATAGATAAAAAACAACCGGTATTATCTCTAATTTACAACAGTCCCTCTTAATATCGGTGGTTTCAATCTTCTATCCAGGGGGTGGTCATTCAATTATTTCCAGTCCAAGGGCTTTGACGCAGAAGAGGTGCTTCGGACGGAACAGGCTCTTTGTACAGATGTCAGCTGGCATTTCCTCTGTTGGTAGATACCGCAAGGCTATATGTCCCTGGTCGTAGGTGTCTCGAATGAAGTGGTGCCGGATATCAATGTGCTTCGTTCGGGCATGGAAAACAGGATTCTGAACGAGTTTCTGGGCACCCTGGTTGTCGTTGTACAGCTCGATCGCCTGAGCTGACACTCCAAGTTCGTTGAGAAGTCCCTTGAGATATATGGCTTCTTTGGTTGCGTCGGACATTGCCATATATTCTGCTTCTGTACTGGACAAGGCAACAGTTCGCTGTTTCCGGGCTTCCCAGGATACTGCAGCGCCGGCTAGTTTGAAGACATATCCAGTATATGACTTCCTATCTTTCGGACAGCCTCCATAGTCTGCATCAACGAAACCCTGGATTGGCAATCCGGTCTTCCGATAAAGCAACCCATGATGAAGAGTTCCCTTCAGGTATCTCAGAACTCTTTTCCCGGCAATCCAATGAGTTTCGTCATAACTTGTGTTGAACTGGCTCAATGCGCTGACTGAATACGCCATATCCGGTCGTGATGATACTACCAGGTACATGAGAGAGCCGACCAGAGATTGATACGGAATACGACTGATGTCTTCTGCTACTGGGTGTTCCGGATTTTGCAACTTGTTGTTGGCATCCATTGGAGTCGCTATTGCTTTGGAGTCTTGCATGATGAAACGTTTCAGGACCGTTTCTGCATATTTCGCTTGGGAAATCCGGATGGTATTTTGTTTTAGATCTTGGTGAAATTCCATTCCGAGACAATGATGGATTGGCCCCAGGTCCTTCATATCGAATTTTCTCCTAAGTTCAAGCTTTTCATCAGTCATCCAATCCGGGTTGTTGCTTGCAAGGATCAGATCGTCTACGTAGACTCCAATGATCATAACATCTTCCGCGACTCGTAAAACGTATAAGCAGGGGTCGCTCTTCAATGGTGTCATTCCAATCTCCGAAAGTCTTTGATGTAACTTCTTGTACCATTGACGGCCCGACTGTTTTAGGCCGTAGAGGGATTTCTTGATGCGACAGACTTTATGTCCCTCTTCTTCCAGGTCCCCGGTCCATTTCTTTGCTCTGGCAATGATCGACTTGTCGAACCGGGTTGACTTGACGATTTCTTCGAGAGATTCTGTTAATCCATCCGGGACGATCATATATATTTCCTCCTCGAGTTCGCCATTAAGATAGGCCGTGACGACATCCATTTGGTGGACTTCCAAACCGTTTTCCACAGCAAGTGCCATAAGCAGTCTTATTGAGCTGGATCTAATGACGGGTGCAAACGTCTCCTGGTAGTCGATCCCTGGTCTCTGGGCAAAACCTTTTGCTACGAGCCTGGCTTTCCTTTTCTCTACTTCTCCGCTGGGTAAGTACTTCGTTCGGAAGGCGAGACGATTTCCGAGGACCTTCTGGTTTTCCGGACAGTCAACGATGTCCCAGGTTTCGCACTTGATAAGCGAAACGAACTCTTCCGTTACTGCTTTCCTCCAATCGTTTGCGTACGGAGAAGCCAGGGCTTGCTTCATGGACAAAGGTTCTGATAAGATAGCCAGGTTTGCTGACTCATCGGACAGGGTTTCTTGCTCGTCAGTAGCCTCTTCAGTAGACTCTTCTGAGACGCTCGGAATCATGTTGAACGATTTCTTCGGTCGTCTGGGTACTCCAGTTCTTATTTTCTTCGGTCTTCCGGGACCTTTCTTCAGAACGAGGGTTTCTGAGGGCTCTTCGAAGACTTCCTCGTTTTCCTGGGCATTAGATTCTTCCGGGATTTCATCTTTGAACTCCTTTTTGACTTCTTTGATTTCTTCTCTGCCTAGCGGTTTTGCAGCGTGTGTAGTGGCCGGGACTTCGATTTCGCCTTTAGCTTTGCTTCCGTATTTCAGGTTGACTTCTCTAGTGACGAAATCATCATATCCGCCTTGTTTATTAAATTCTCCCCGGAACTTGACATTTCGACTTCGGTAAATTTGCTTCTCGGACGGAACCCAGAGTCGATAGGCTTTCGAGACTTGAGAATAGCCGATGAAAACGCATTCTTTGCTCCTGGCTGAAAACTTCCCCTTCCATTTATTTTCGTCCAACAGCAAAGCTTTGTCGCCGAAAATCTTCAAATGTTGCAGGGATGGCTTCTTTCCGGTCCATCTGGTAAATGGTACTTCTCCATTTATGCTCCGGGAAGGACAACGGTGTCGAATGTAATTGGCCGTGGCCATCGCTTCTGCCCAGAATGATGGTGGAAGTTGCGCTTGTATCATCATACATCGGGCCATATCCAGGAGTGTTCTGTTCTTCCTTTCAGCAATGCCATTCTGTTCCGGGGTGTAGGGTACGGTGAGTCTTCTTTTTATCCCAGAGTCTTTCAGGAATCTGTCGAATTCATTGTTGCAGTATTCGGTTCCGTTGTCGGACTGCAAGGTCTTGATTTTTCTCCCGGTTTCCACTTCAGCTCGATGCTTGAATTCTTTGAAGGCTTTCAACACTTCGCTCTTGTGTTTTAAGAAACTGACTTCACTCCACCGGGAATAATCATCAGTGAAAACGACGATGTACTTGGCTCCGCTCATTGACGTTACTCTCATCGGCCCGCATACGTCAGAGTGTACTATTTCCAGGACATGCGAGGTGCGGCTATCTTCAGGTTTCGGGAACGGCTCTTTCGATTGCTTTCCTTTGATACAGATTTGGCAGATTCCCAGGCTCCCATCTTTTTCAATGTTGAGTCCCGTAGCCAAATTCTTCCGGGCGATTTCCTTTAAACTTCTCTCGTTCAAGTGACCGAGTAGGAAATGCCAGTTCTCCAGGTTGCCTCTAGGCTTTATTTCCGCTTGCACTGCATGGACCGTTTCTTCAGCCTTTCTCAGGAAATAAAGGTCTCCAACTCTGTCAGCAACTGCAATCACTTCCCCGGTTGCCGTTTTAATCCAGGCTTGCGACTTCTTGAATGTGACCTCATGTCCTTTGTCTGTCATCTTGGCAATGGATAGGAGATTTGTTCTTAAATCCGGGACATGAAGGGCTCGTTCCAGGCGAAGAATTCGATTGTCGCTGCCATTCGTTGCGTGTACTTTTACTTCGCCAACACCTCGTATCTTCGTTGACTCTGCAGTGGCCAGGTTCCGTGGTCGGTGTGTACTAAAGATTTCGTGGTCACTTCGTAAACGTTGAAGCAGTCACTGCTGGAAGTCATATGTGAGGTGGCTCCGCTGTCCAGGCACCAGGAATCTTGATAATCCTTCAGGTGCAATGCGAATTCTTCCTCGGCCAAATTTTCTGCCAGTACATGATGGGCGTTTTCCTTCTTTCTGGTTTTTCTTTCTGAACCATTGTCTCTATCGGGGCAATCGGCTACCTTGTGGCCGGGTTTCCTGCATCCATGACACTTGTACTTGAAGGTCGTGCTTCCTCGTCCACGTGAACCTCTTCCTCTACCCCTTTCTGCAGTTTTCCGGGAAAAGTGGTTACTTCCCATCATCGCATTCTGCACGGGTTCGTCTTCCCATCATCGCATTCTGCACGGGTTCGTCTTCCCATCATCGCATTCTGCACGGGTTCGTCTTCCCTAGAGTTCTTGGCGTCTGATTCCTCCAGGATATTTATTTTTAAAGCTTCTGGATCAGGTAACGTATCCCTGGACTCTATTGCGCACCGGAAGTTCTCGTACGATTCCGGTAGACTGTATAACAACATAATGGCCAGTAGGTCGTCGTTTACAGCTACTCCCATGTCAGCCAACTTGTCTACTGCGTCGAAGAATTCTCGGACGTGATCCCGGACATCTTCTCCCTCCTTCATTTTCTTGAGGGTCAGTTTCTTCAGCAGCGTGGCTTTCCGGGCAGGTCCACTGGACTGGTAGATGGATTCGAGCTTCTGCCATACTTCCCGTGAGGTCGTGCAATTCTTTACTTGCTTCAACTCCGACGGACTGATCGACAAGATTAGGTCCGCTCTTGCCTTCCGATCATTACTGTCCCAGGTAGCGACCGCCTGGGCGTTGCCTTCCGTTCCCCGCACCGGAGTTGGCCTCGTTGAAGTTCCATCTACGTACTCCCAGAGATTGTTCTTTTGAAGCAGGGCTTCCACTTGCATTTTCCAGGTATCATAATTATCTTTAGTTAACGTCTCGATTCGTCCCAGGTGATTTCCGGCCATTCTACGTCTGACTCCGCACCTTAAAGGATAATCTTCCCGGCGTTGAACTTCATATGACTTCTAAACCTTTGCGCAGTGGAAGCGTGCTGGGCCCATAACCTGTTGTTGTTTGACGCAAGAACGACTCTGGGTTTAACTGGTTATAAACTCTTTATTAAGTTAATTAAAACATTTAAGTTAATTTCCGGGAACGCTATTGACAACTGATATCTGAGAACAGATAACTGGGAACTGATCAACTGTGAACTGACAAACGTTATCGGAATGTTATCCGGTTATATGCTTTGGTCCCATTGAACCGAATTCCCATTCGACAGAACGGCTTTTTTTGTGGTGTCCCATTCGACCGAACGTAGCCAAAGGTGCGATTTTATTATAGTCCCATTGGACCGAAATTCTATTGAACTGGAAGAAGACATACTGTGTGGTTTTGCATTAAATATATTTATAATTTCACAACTTATTATTGTTAAAATAAACGTGAGTTGAAAATGTATTACTGCACTTATTTTAACTGCGTTTTAATTACGGCGAACCTAACCTAACCTAACCAAACGTAACCTAACCTAACCAAACCTAACCTAACCTAACCTATCCTAACCTAACCTAACCTAACCCAACCCAAACTTGTTTGGAGGTAAAAAGATAATTCATATGAGTATTAAAAGCCCGCCTCTTACCACGAACAATTTATTAGCAATAATAGAAATATTTTGGAAAAGATGTCAGATAATTAATTGGAGAATATTTTGGAAAAGGTGGCAGCTAATTAATAGGAGAATATTTTGGAAAAGGTGGCAGCTAATTAAAAGGAGAATATTTTGGAAAATGTGGCAGCTAATTAGTAGGAGAATGTTTTGGAAAATGTGGCAGCTAATTTGTAGGAGAATGTTTTGGAAAAGGTGGTAGCTATTTAAAGGGAGAATATTTTGGAAAAGGTGCCAGCTAATTAATAGGAGAATGTTTTGGAAAAGGTGGTAGCTAATTAGAAGGAGAATATTTTGGAAAAGGTGGTAGCTAATTAAAAGGAGAATATTTTGGAAAATGTGGCAACTAATTAGTAGGAGAATGTTTTGGAAAAGGTTGCAGCTAATTAATAGGAGAATATTTTGGAAAAGGTGTCAGCTAATTAATAGGAAATTATTTTCGAAAAGGTGGCAGCTAATTAAAGGGAGAATGTTTTGGAAAAGGTGGTAGCTATTTAAAGGGAGAATATTTTGGAAAAGGTGGTAGCTAATTAAAAGGAGCATATTTTGGAAAAGGTGTCAACGAATTATCGGAGCCAAACCTAACCTAACCTAACCTAACCTAACCTAACCTAACCTAACCTAACCCACCCGAAACCAAAATTGATGGAACTACCATTAAGACTGTACTTCATTTTAAGCACAATTTGTTTATTAATTCTATATATCTCTTGCCTTGAAAGGAATGAAAGTGAGCGTTTTAATTAGTATCACGAAATATTTACTTTTAATATTATTAACATACCTTTCGGAGATTCAAACCAACAACCTATCGCTTCTTAGTCCAACACCGTTTCCACTACACCACCGAATCGCTGACGGCTACAGTGTTTCAAGTTATATTGATGTATTTTTTAGTGGCATATTCGGACGATTGGGATTTCGGTCCATCGGAAATATAGCCATTGGGCTGGAAATCTAAAATCATTGCGGGATTTTCGGTCGAATGGGATTTCGGTCCATTGGGAATTCGGTTGAAAGGAACGATACCGGTTATATAGTTAAGGCATCGCGATAAAAAATAAAGATTACAAGAATGACCGCGATGCATAAAAAACACAAGTGTAGAAAATATAATCTGGATATAGATAAAAAACAACCGGTATTATCTCTAATTTACAACACATGGCGTTTGAGCTCTCTTGGTTAAAACCAAAATTTTGGAATTCGAATTAGGTCGTGGCTAATTAGGTATGATTTTAATTACTTTCATAACAAAAAACGTCTTTGAAATTTACTAAAATTAATTTTAAATTTAAATGTCAACAGAATATTTTATTATTAAACAATTTCGCTAAGCCTCGGTCAAGGTAGCGTTATGAAATGTTGATTTTCTACTTGTCTAATTTGTCTTCTCATCATCAACTTCGGTTATTTGGGATAAAAGAATACTGTCGGTAGGTTCAAATAAATTAGAAACAAATTAATTATTAATCAATTACTACATTGTTATCTGTGAGAGCTGAGAGATATTAATAATCGAAAATGTCTTGATTAGAACCAAGCTTATAATGATCAAACCTCCGTTCATTAAACGTTAGTGATAACTTTCAAGGTAAATAATGACGAAGAGAACTGTACAGATTCTTTCATTTAACAAATTTTTATATTTATATTATTAAATTCAAATTCTGTATTAAAGGTGGAAACGATTGGTGATTATTGGATCTTTAACATGCATTCCCAATTTTGGACTTATGAACGTAGCTTTTGTGGTTTTAGGTTGCGTTTTTTAAAGACGTTAGTAACACTATTTTGATTTATTAAATGCTATTAATTTTAATTTATGTTAAATATGTAACACTGTTCAGTGTTGCAGTGGTTTTTACTACTAAGCCTATTTAAAGAAGTAAAAATTTCTGAAATTATCGTTGGTAAATATGAAAGGAACGCAAGTCCACGTTACCAAAAATGGTTTCAAACTTACACTCATGGGTCGTGAATTAAGGGGATCCAAATCTCAGGCTTCTTATTTTATAACGCTTTTAGCCTTTTACGTTTAATTAATACCAATTCTTTTTAAATATGTAACACAATTTTTTTATTAGGTTTCTGAAAAATTATCGGAGCTTAATATTTTCGATATACGAACATAGCTCTGCTTGATTCAGGTTGCGGTTTTTTAAAGACGTTTATAACACTATTTTGTTTAATTAAATGGTATTAATTTTGGTTTTTGTTAAATATGCACCACAGCTACGTCGCATAGAAGTAATAAACATTAAATCAGCTGATTTGATCAGGCATTGCCGCCTCTATTGTATAGCCGTAGGCCCGTAGAGGAGAGGTAAACAAATACCGGGCTGCCAGGCTGTCTCTTGCACAACAGAGATGGCCATTCTCGCTTACGATAAATGTTTCCTTGTCAAATGAATCTCAAGCTTTGTTTCAAAGAACTGATGTAAAATGAGGCAGCTATTTAGAATTTCAAATTCAATAAAATTCAAGAAATGTTTTTAATTTCTTTTATTTCTTAAGAAATTTTAAAAAAGTTTTAAAATAAGGAGGGGAAAAAACTTTAAAATGAACTAAAAATTAAAAAAAAAACAGTTCACAGAAAGTTATTTTTCTTCAAAATAATTTTTGAACCTACGTAAAACAAAATCTCAACATTATTATTGTTGCAATAAAAGTGAAATTAGATTTAAGTAAAAAAAATTATCCGTGACTTACATTAAGAAAAATTTATTTTTTTTTTTAAATTTTTGAGTTTTCCTAAGTGGAGGTTTCATTGGCCGGGGTCGGGGTTTCAGATGCCTCCATTTCTTCGCCCTCTTTTTTTCCTCTTCGGGCTTTTTTTCGTCTACTTTTTAAACAATATAACTTAATTAACATGACCTTAGATTAATTTCCTAAAGCCCAGTATTTAAGATTGGTGAAAAATACCGGTTCTGATAAACTGGGGTAAGTCTAATAATTCAAACAAAGCCAGAGAATTTTAAAATAAGAATTTAACAAAGTCTGAGAAAAGTCAGGAAATCTTAAGCATTTATATTAAGTAAGGTAAAAGTCAGAGATCACCGAAATCACACGGCTCTTAAATGTTTTACCCTGGATAAGAAATGTGAGCGAGGAAATTCGTTTTCGCTCTATAGGATAGGCAACTCCTTATCTCGAACGATAGCTTATTCTGTATATACTCTCTTCCAGTATCGCTTGTCATAACGCGCAAAGCTAGGTCTCTATGTAACCTAGCGTTGTGCGTGCTAAAAAAGACAAAAAGCTTCAGGGTTCTTTGGATTTAAAATTTTTTAGCTCGAATGCAAACCTCTAGGTCTAGTTTCAAATACGTGTGAAATTGTACGTATTTGAAACTAAGGCCTAGAGGTCTGTCCATTCGAGCTAAAAAACTCACTTAAATTTAAAATCCTGAAGTTTTTCGTCTCTTGTCAGCACACACAAAGCTAGGTTGCATAGAGTCCTAGCTTTGCGCGTGCTGACAACCGATGCTGGAACAGAGAATATACAGAATAAGCTGTTCCTCGAGATAGGCAGTTGAATATCCTATAGTGTGAAAAAATTTCCTCAATCGCCTTCTTTATCTATGGATTTTACGTTAAACATTCATAAAATGGGTTTTAAACGCGTACGTCTACTAATATCACCATAAGTTTATAAGATATGTTCCATAAGTATGATACTTCATATACTTCGTAATGTTAGAGGCTTACTGAGAGCTAGTTCGAGAACGACGCGAAAATTTAATTCATGCGGTTTTGCACTTCAACCTCCTATTTAATCTGTACAAAAGCTTTTGACAGCGCCTCATTAGGCGTCGCTTTACGATAATCTGACGTTTCGCCTACGTCTTTTATGACAAGCTCTCAGTAACTAGTAGAGATGGGCCGATACCAGTTTAAACCGATACCGATATGATCCGATAAGTCGTCCTTGGGAAACCGATACGTACCGATACCGATATTTTACCCGATCCTTCGATTAAACCGATATCAAACCGATACCGATATGGTATCGGTATCGGCCCATCTCTATTGATGATTCTCGATCCAATTTCGGTACTTGAACTATAAAACTGGCTTATCATACGAAAAACCCATTTTAGACACCAGATACGTTATCCAAAAATAGATGAAAAACTGTGCTGTCTCAGAGTTTAGGTCTTATGGCGTCATCTACTCTCAACATAAGTATTTATTTTCTTCAAAAAATATCGGGTAGAAATATCGGTTCATTTTTAACCGATACCGATATATCGGTTAAGGCCAAATATCGGTACCGATACCGATATCAGGGTTCGTACGAAATTTTTACATTGAAAATCCCTGACTTTTCCAGGTTATCCCTGATCGAATTTTGGCAATATCCCTGACCATTTTAAGGTATTTACCAGAGCCCACTTTTCACACCTGGCTCATATTTAGCATTGCTCGAAGCATGGTTTGATATACCAAACGAAATCCCTGACATATCCCTGACTTTTTAGGAAAATATTTTAAATCCCTGACTTATCCCCGACTTTTTCCCCCATTTTCCATATCCCTGACTTATCCAGGTTTTCCAGGTTATCCAGGTTCCGTACGAACCCTGGATATGGCATCGGTATCGGCCCATCTCTAGTAACTAGGGACAAACTTATGTTACATATCTTATAAACTTATGGTATCACAAATGCTTAGATTTAAAACATTAACAGTTGCGTCTAAACACGTGAAGACCCACGGAAAATTTCATATAGATATTTTCTTAACCTACTTTTTGATTTTTTGCAATTACGGGCAATATGCCCCTGTTGTTTGCACAGGTAGCAAATTCTTTTCCCCTTACCGCCTCGTCCACCACCCCTTCCTCCACCTCGTCCACCACCCCTTTCTCCGCGTCGTCCACCGCCGCCACGTCCTCCCCCATATATCATGGTTATTTTGCACCCTTTAAGGTTCCCCCACACCAAGACGAAAGTGTCGCAGCGGTGGCGGCGACGGAAAAATCGCGATCGACGCGGCAACTCAATTCGCGTAGCTGCCCACACCAACGTCCGTTTTTGCCGCAGCCTCAAAGAAAGTCACGTGAACCCGCGCGCTCCCCATTGGACGACCAAAGGACATTAAAAAGCGCCATCTACTGTAATTAATGTCGCGCTGCGAACGACGCGGCAAAGAACCGATTCAATTCATAAACCAAAGAACGTTACCAAGTGAAGTTAGCGTCTGCATGTCAAATGACGGCAAAAACCGAAGAACTCATAGAATTGGTCAGAGGTCACCACTGCCTTTATGATTTGTCCCACGAGGACTATAAAAACATACGCAAAAGGGACAAAATATGGCGCGATATAGGCGTTACGTTAAATGAAAGTGGTAAGTAGTATGTTTTGTATTGTAAGCAAGCACCAAAGTAGAATTGACATATCCTTTGGTATTATTGGTAATTTAACGTAGCTTACTAGGAGTAGGCCTAGATGTTGGAAGTGGATAAGCCCATTGGTTAAACGTCAAACAAATTCACTGTCTAATCCATATTATTCCCTATCACCAGAAGTGCGGCTTATCTCGTGATTCATGGAGCAGATGGGACGGGAGTAACGGGAAGATTTAATCTGTCGTCTGCTACAAAGGCAGACGACAGACTTCTTCTCGTTACTCGCCTCCATGAATCCCAAGGTAAGCGTAACTTCCGGATTAGCCTAAGGTGGATGTATGGAAATATATTGGGGAATGAGACTGCAGTTAGCGTATCAAGACTCGTTTATTCAGGCATAGTTAGAAGTTAATGATATAAGCACAATTACAGTTGGTAATTACAAAAGCACGCGATATCCTTTTGCATGTGTGAAATATGTTGTCGGTTTACTACAGTAAGTTCATAATAACACACCTATGTGACATTTGGGTCTGTGACCGTGGCATTAAAATAGGTCACAAATGCGTCTCTTACTGCAAATGCTGTGGTGCTGGCACGTCTGGGATCATTTTCAACAGCACCAAAAGCGCCAAGTTCTGCCTCAGGAGGAGCCAAAGGTGTAAGCAAGGCACTATTGCAGTCCTTAGTACGTATATATTTGTGCATGACGCATGCAGCCTTTACAATAAGAATTGAAGTCTCCACCTTTGTTTCGATGGGTCGGTAAAAAATGCGCCATTTTTGAGCCAGTATTCCAAAGGCATTTTCTACCACCCTTCTTGCACTGCATAGTCTTGTATTATATGTCTCTTTCTCAGGATCGGTCCTACTTTGTCGATATGGGAAGGGTCTCATTAAATACGGTTTCAATGCAAATGCTTCATCCCCAATGACAACATATGGGGTGGGTGCAGTTTGCCCTGGTAATGGTGTGGGTCCCGGAACATTCATCATATTGGATTCAAATCTTTGTCCCATGTTTGAGGCCTCAAATATACCGCCATCGCTGTTTTTGCCATACCCACCAATGTCGACACATATAAATTTATAGTCTGGGCCTACAATTGCCATCAGCACCAGTGAAAACTTATTCAAATAACACCAATAGTTAGAACCAGTTTTGTCCGGGCACTTTAATGTAATGTGTTTGCCGTCCACGCTGCCAATGCAGTTCGGAAAGTTCCAGGAGGTTTGAAACCCTGCAGCTGATCGTCTCCACACATCAGCTGTGGGTTCCGGTAAATATATAGGCTCTAAAACTGCATATATTGCTTCACACACTTGTGGCACTATTCCAGCCACTGTTGAGAATCCCACCCGAAAGCTATGACTAATGGTGTAAAAGGTATCACCAGTGGCGAGATATCTGTAAAATGTAATGTATTTTCAGGAGAAGACGTTAAGAAGAGGTGGAAGAATCTTAGGGATTCCTATGGGAAATACATAAGGTCCACCAAAACGAAGACTGGCCAGGCTGCAAACTTCAAGAAATGGATCTGGTCTGAGCAGATGGAGTTCTTTCGTCCATTCATGTCGTTTGCTTCTACGTCCTCAAATGTCAGCGATGTGAACTGTGACAATAGTTCTACTGACACTATAACTACATCTGAAGCTAGCTTAGACAGTGCACATTCATCGCGTCCTGACATTTGCGCTAGTTTACCAAAGAACAACATCGGGAGCAATGATATTGAATGTACCACTGAAACAAGTAACGCCACAAGTAACGCCACACCGAAAAATAAACCCAATGCCAAGAGCTCTGCACCCTCTGCCGTCAACGACATGATCAGCTATTTCGAGTCGAAACGAAAGGCAGTATATGATGCCTTTTTCTGGCTCATGCCAAAACTGTAAAAGGGTTTACGGCGAAACGACAGGCAATCGCTAAACTTAAAATAGCAGAGGTGATTATGGAGCAGGAATTGCTAAATTTAGAGGAATGTTGTGACCAAGTTCCGTCCGATTACAGACATCCATCGCCATGCGACTCACGTGATGATACCATCAGTGAGGCCCATGGTTCAGACGACTCTTCCGCAGCATCATTTGTCAAAAACTTTAATCCATATGCATAAATAGTCGCAAATTTAAATAATTAATAGAAACTTAAATGATAAATAAATGATTGCTCTATGATTTCTTGTTTATTATGTAAATGCGCGCTCTATGATGTCTTGTTTATTATGTAAATGCGCGCTCTATGATATCTTGTTCATGATGTAAAATACAATAAATACATTGCAGTACATACAGGCCTTACTTTACACGCAGATAATAAATATGACAAATATATTTACCGTAATGTAATTGCCAGGCGTTCTTCGGGTGAGATAGCTTCACGATAATTTGTATCCTGTTTCCTAATTCTATTGTCGATCAGACCCAATAATTCGTCAAAAGACGTGCTACTCATTCGGAAGTAAATGTGAAAGCGCTGTTCGTCCTTCCGAAGGTGTGGCATCAGCGTGTGGTATTCTCCATATTTGTGGCGCTCTAGGTTAATACCTTCGTTTCCTACCCAATATCCATAATGGTAGACATTAGTAATTTACGCAATAAGTACAAATAGGGTCGTTTGGAGCAGTGTAGACCAATAACCTAAACGTGGGTCGAAGTGTGTCATAAGCAATAAATATGCGCGCCAAGTTAAGTACTGAATCGTAAAGAAGTACACTGTAATGAAACGTCCCAGGGATGGTTTATGTGTATAGCTATGAGTAACCAGAGGAACATGTAGAGGAGTAACTAGCGTCCCATGAACAATAGGTTCAACAACAACGTGTCGTTCTAGGCCAAATATGCAGTCAAGGATCGACCTTTGTCCGTGAAAGGAACAAAACTAGACGCAAGGTATCGACCCTCGTCGGATTGAAACCTTATCATGGACGTAGAAATGCTGCTTCTCATCCCTCTACCATCCATAATGACTAGTGCAGTTACATATCGGAGTAGATTGTGTACCCCTCAGTCTGGTCACGCGTTTGTAAGAGAAATTATTGTACATGACCGGTAGGATTATGACACTCAGCTAAGAGCTAGGAAGGTATGACGTTGACATACATAACACTGGCATTCTTCTATTGCTACCTGTGGCACGTCTTTCAAATACCCTTATCTTATTGTGTTCTACCTTTTAGTGTCTTCATTTACTGCAAGTAATAGGAGAGCTTCTTCCTCGTCCGATGTCGAATACATTTGAAACGATATGATCACTTCAACGCTGCGGTGTGAGTAGCACGTCACACCGCGAAACATTCGCCGCCGCTGCGAATTTGCCGCGTTCGTGTGATGCACACAGCGAAACGTTCGCCGCCGCTGCGAATTTGCCGCGTTCGTGTGATGCACACAGCGAAACGTTCGCCGCCGCTGCGAATTTGCCGCGTTCGTGTGATGCACACCGCGAAACATTCGCCGCCGCTGCGAATTTGCCGCGTTCGTGTGATGCACACGATATTCGCAGCAGACGCGATACACATTTAACGCAGTACAAACGCTGCAAAACAGCGCGGTTTGCCGCCCAGGTGTGGGGTTGTACTCTAGCCGCTTCATATATACACTGCCGCGTCGATCGCGATTTTTCCGTCGCCGCCACCGCTGCGACACTTTCGTCTTGGTGTGGGGGAACCTTTAATCTCATTTTTGACTGTTTCCATTTTGCTAAGCCTAAATCAATAATCGAAAAATTATTTATGTTAAAATATTAAAAAAAGGGATTATTTCCCTTGTTTTTTAAACTCGGCAACAAAATTGTTGTAAATTCTAATTTTACGTCGAAGTTTAAAAAAAATGGAAAATTATGACGTATTAAATAAGTTGTATAAGAACTTACTTTCAACGAAACAGTCTAATTTTTAAAATTAGGGCTAAATAACGTTGCTCTGGTCCAATTGGCTATCGCCAAAGAGTGACGCGACACCTAGCAGTAGCTGTGGTAACTGCTTTAACGGAGTAAGTTTATATAGGAAGGCGAAATTTCCATTCCGTTAGGCTTAAGATATCATCGTATCATATTCATTAAACATGGCGCCTAGCAAAATGTATTGTTGTGTCCCACAGTGTAATTCTACATTAAAACTAAATATCCCAGGGTTAAGTATGCATAGTTTCCCAAAAGAAATCAATTTGCGTAAAGAGTGGCAACGCGTCCTAAAAATTGGAAAACATATTTCAAATCACATGGTTGTATGCAGTTTACATTTCAAGAAGACTGATTACTTTTTTCCTGGTAAGTTTTTTTTTAAGTTTTAAAAATTTAAGACCACGATTTAATGTACTTGTTACTTCAGATATGCCGACAGGGAAAAGGAAACTAAAGCTTGGAACTTGCCTTTCACAATGTTTGCCTATATTGACCCACGACAAAATTATTTCCGAAGATACCAGAGGAAAAGTTAATGACAGGAAGAAAAGAGCTGATAATCGACAAAGAAACTTTAAAAGTGATGCAGAACCTTCAACTTATAGCCAGTCGAGTTCAGAAAGAGAAATAGAAGATGCCCCAGGATTCACTGACAAACAAGCAAATATTGAATTTGGTTTGAATGCTCCCGAAACTGAGGTTTCTCGGCTCTTACATCAAGAGAGAAGAGATGTTTCAGTGCAACTAAACACTTACTTTTCTGAAACCTTTAGTATTATGAATTCAGTTAAAACTTAGAAGGATTTAAGCCATATAACTGGTATCACCACTTTCAAATTATTTTACTCCGTTTTGCAATCTATGACAATGTTAATAAATTTTAAAGCACAGATACCAATAGAAAGACTTTTTCTTCTCGTTTAAATAAAAATTAAACTAAACTTGTCGTACGTGGTTCTTTCTACTATGTTTAATATGTCTGATAGCAGTTGCCGCAGATACTTTAAACAAACAGTGTTTATTATCGTGGATGTTTTTAAATACACAATCAAATGGCCCTCAAAGGAAGAAATCATTAATAACATGCCCCAATGTTTTAAAGGCTTTGAAAAAACTGTGGTGGTATTGGAATCCTAAATGTCTTAAATGTAGAGTCTTGTCTTATTCTTATAATAAAGGTAACCACACTATTAAAGTTTTGGTTGGCGTATCTCCTGCTGGTTTGATTACATTTTTGAGTAGAGCTTATAGAGGAAGAGCAACTAACAAATTTATCACTTTGCACAGTAAAGTATAAGAAAAGTTAACACCTTATGTTGACGCGTGCATGGCAGATAAAGGATTCAGAATAGAGAAAAATGTTTAGAAAAAGGAATTGAGATTTTTATGCCAGCATTTCTGAAAAAATCTCAACAGTTTACGGAAGCAAAAACACTCGAAAAGTTCAAAATAGCATAAGCAAGAGTGCACAGAGAGCGAGCATTACAAAGATTAAAACTTTTTTCAATCATTAAAGAAAAACTGGACTGGGAGATGATGCCTTTCATTAACCCTATGTTTTTAATTGCAGCTGGTATTGTTAACTTGTCATCACCAATATTAGATGAAGTTAAATTTTAATGAAATGGATATATGGTTTTTAAAAAATTAAATGATTTTAATTGTGACTCAATTTTATTCCACTAAATTTGGTATCAAAAAAATAAATGTATGTTAAATTTCCAACCAATTTCAAAACAAAATTATTATCTTTTTTTTGCTACAGGGTCTAGTAGGTCCTCGTATTTTTTGCTATAAGTGACCAATTGGAATTGTTCCAAATTTAAAACTGCTATTCTGATTGAACCTGTCTGTAATATTTTTTCTTTCTTCAAACCATAATTGTCTTCTTCCTGTTTTAAATTTGGAATCTCCTTTTGTTTTGTTAACTCAAGCGTGGCTCCATTTGTGTGACACTTTATTACCAAAGACAATGCAGGTTACCTTTTCTTTAAAATAACACCATCTGGGCTAAATGCCAGACAACAAATCCATAGCAATTTTACATGTCTTTGAAACGCTAATTCTTCAGTGTCGTTTACATATTGAGTAATTTTATTACCCTTGAAATTTGACGGTTAAAGATACTATACTATTTTTAGTGGCCAGTCTTCTCCTTTTTTCTGTGTGTAAATAATTCTGTGTATTTTTATAATTATTTTTAAATTTGATGTAAATTTGTTTCACTATCTCTTTAAAAAATTTGTAACACTATCCCTTTAACTAGTTCAAAAAATCCTACCACAAATTCTCAACCTTTAATCCGAACTACCCCGCCTACTTCTTTCAAAAAGATCTCAAACTGTCCCTCTTTCTTTAACCCTTTCTCCCTACCTATAGCCATTGCAAGTAGTGGAAAGTTTTGTAAAATGTTCCAAAAAGTGTACCTTATTTTTTCTTAACCTGTATGCCCGCTAATCGGCAGAATTCTCTCGGAGCCCCAAGTAAAAGGGCTGCTCACCAAAGAGCACACAAAAAATAAAATGTTTGTTGAAATCAAAAGTTGCCTTATCTTCTAAATTTTTTCAGTCGGTTTAAAAGATAAGATGAAATCAAGTCAAATTAAGCTCTCCCAGCTAAAAAATTAAACTAAAAAATTAAATTAATTCCCCTAATCGGAAAAGTTCGGAAAACAAAAGAACAAAATCTACATGGTGCCGAAACCCGGGATTACGAACAAAATTACCTTTAGATTAAAATTAAGTGCGATTACTAATCAATCGAGTACGGTTAAAATCAACCGGGAAAATTAAACGTGAGAGGGTTATTAAACAACCCGCGGTTCAAAACATTAAATTAAAGTAACAATCGGTTCGAAATTAAAGTGAAAATCAAGGACTAAAGGAACAGTATCAGTGAAAAATAATGGCGGACGAAAATCCGACGGATTATAATGCTTCGGCGAGCGGTAAAACGCCGAAGGGTCGGGTAAAACAAACCCACCGAAAAAATCAAACGCAGCCGTGGAGTTTGTCAAATTCAAGGCGCTGAGAACACCGGCTCGCACTAATCTAACAAAAGCTACTAAAACAATGGATCAATTATTGAGCGATCAAAATACACCAATCGAAGAAATCGAGGACCAGCTAACGCTCATGCTAACAAGGGAAGCAAACCTAATTCAGCTGGACGAATCAATCCTGGGACTAATGACCGACCCGGACGTTATAGAAAAGGAGGCGACGGAAATAAACAGTTATTACGAAAAATACAACTTCGAGTCATTGAAGATCAAGGCCCAACGCATCGTAAGGAAGGCCAACGGAGCCAACGCTTCGGCAACGGGATCAGTAAATTCATCAAAGGACACGGCCAGCAACATTACCGTCGTCAGGGAGGAAACCAGCAGATTACCGGCGTTAGTCCTACCTAAATTCTCAGGGGACTTCACGGAATGCGCTCTGTTAGATTTGTTAGATAGAGATAATAACTAAAAAGTAAAATGGATAAAAAACACTTATAACAGAAGAGTAGTTAAAAAACATATATAGGGAAACATATATAAAGAAGGAACGGTGCGGCCTTAAGCCAGTCTTCATTATCTTGTACGCGCTGATATGACAACGAGTTAAATAAAGCTTGCTATTTTATCTTAGTTTAAGTCTCGCTATTTAATCCATAATCGCTCAGCGATCCCACATAACATGGTGTCAGAACTTCCCACGTCCCTCCACCGATAAACTTCGCCGATACCGGACCCGCCACCAGCATCCTCTGTTATCATGACGACAACCGCCTTCCAAAGCCCGCCGCCCTTCAATCCCGGCAACAACAACCCGGCCGCTCTATGGACCGAATACAAGGACAGTTTCATTATTTACGCCATTGCCGCTAAATTGGCCTCCGAGGATCACCCAACGCAGATTGCCACCTTCCTACACATTTTGGGTCCGTCCGGCAGACGAATCTACGACACTTTCGATATCACGCTACCAGAAGCCGAAGAACTCACCCTCAACCACGTCTACGCCGCATTCGATACCTACTACGAACCATATAAAAATCTCGTCGCCTTTCGCTATCTATTTTTCACTACACATCAAGGTTCCCATCAGCCTTTTGCGGAATTTTTAACCGACCTAAAGACTAAGGCACGCAACTGCGAGTTCGGCCCCCTTCGTTCATCGCTCATATGTACGCAAATAGTATGTGGACTTAAAAAGGAAACGACGCGGAAAGAACTATTGGCGAAGCGAAATTTAACACTCGACGTAGCAATCGCGACATGCCAGGCTGAGGAAGCAGCCACGCAACATGCATCGGCCATCAACGCACAAGCGGAAACACAGTCCACGACACCAGCCATACTAGACGCTATTCAACGCCGCTCCTGGCGGCCATCAACGTTCGTGCCAAGACCACCTCACCAACAAGCGAACCAGGCGCCGACCACACACTGGACACGACAGCGTAACCCCTCAGCCAGGGCCAATCCGTCATACACGCAACCGCTCCGCCGAGAGTCAGGGCCTAGAGGACCAGCAAGCAGACGTAGCCAAAGCAACCGCTGTCCCAATTGCGACACTTCACATCAACCGGACCGGTGCCCCGCTCGAAATGCGGAATGCTTTCAATGCTCCCGCCGTGGTCACTGGGCAACATGCTGCCGAGCACGAAACACACATGAAACGACATACCAACCCACCACGACCTGGAATGAACATCACGCACCAAACACTGTCGATTATATGGAATCATATCATCCCGAACCATACTACGACCGCAGCTTATATTATGATGAAGACGCACACACGCCAGTATGCAACGCCATCACGCTATACTGCCACAATACCAAAGCATCGCCAAGCGCAGGGGACGACGAATGGTTTGAGACGATATACTTTGCGAACTTTCCCGTGACCATGAAGCTCGACACGGGGTCACAAGTAAATATAATACATACCGGCATTTATGAACAATTTCCCATCAAGCCACAACTACACAAACCGCCGTTCATAGTGAGAGCCTACTCGGGGCATTTCATCGACGTGATAGGAGTCATATACGTCAGATGCGCCTCATTCCGGGGCCCTGCTGATCAATGCTTCTACGTGACCCCCCATCGGACAGTACCAATCTTGGGAGCCCGGGCAGCAGTGGAGCTGGGATTGATTACACGACACTCGAAGCCACAACCGTGCCGCCGTCCAAGTATCAGTCAAACCACTGACCTACTCACGAGCAATCCACAAACAAGGCCAGAACCAACATATATACCACCAGCGATGCCCACACCGGAAGAAATCGATAGCATGACGCCCCAAGCAATAATCCACATGTATCGGGATGTGTTTGACAGAATTGGAAAGCTCCCGGGCAAATATACAATACACCTCAAACCCAATGCGTCTCCGACCATCTGCGCACCACGGCAGATACCACTGGCCCTCCGAGCAGCAGTTCAGAAAGAACTGAATAGACTACAAGAATTCGGAATCATCACCGCAGTCACAGCACCAACAGAATGGGTAAATCCGATGGTCGTCGTGACAAAGCCCGAAGCAGACGCAAACGAACAAGGAGGCCCAACACGAAATAGCAGCGAGCCAAGGATACGAATATGCCTGGATCCCAGAAATCTCAACGCCGCCATCAAGAAGGAACCATACCCAACACCGACTGCACAAGAAATATTTGCAAATTTACATGGAGCCGAAATCTTCACTGTGTTCGACGCACAAAGCGCGTTCTGGCAAGTAGAATTGGACGAGCCCAGTTCGTACTTATGTACGTTTGCCACCCCATTCGGACGATTCCGCTTCCTCCGCCTAGCATTAGGCATATGCACATCATCATCGGTATTCCAGCGCACCATGCACTCAATTTATCCACCATCCAAGTTCCCTAACACTCACATCTCCACGGATGACTTTCTCGTGGCCACAAAAAAGGACACGCACAACAGAGCGATGGTTGAAGTGTTGGAGCGGGCCAGACAAACCGGTTTAACGTTCAGCTCTAAGAAGATGCAGTTGGCCACACAGAAGATAACATATCTGGGTCTCGCAGTAACTCCCAGAGGATTAGAAATATCCCCATCAAAAATCCGAGCCATTCAAGCGATACCGTCCTCGTCAGAAAGGACAGCACTGCAGCGCTTCCTTGGTATGGTCAATTTCGTAGCCAGATTCATCCCCCAACACTCAACGAAGGCAGCCCCCTTACGAGAACTCCTCAAGAAAGATGCCACCTTCCTATGGGATGCCAATGCGGAAGCGACCTTCAACCAACTGAAACAGCTCATTACAACATCGCCAGCACTAGCCTTTTTTGACCCAAAAGTACCATCCACAATATCAGTCGACAGCAGCCGCACCGGAGTTGGAGCGGTACTGCTGCAAGGCCAAAAACCGGTGGAATATGCTTCAACATCATTCACAACCACCCAACAAAACTACGCGCCGATAGAAAGGGAGCTATTAGGAATACTATACGCATGCGAGAGGTTCCAATACTATGTAATAGGCACCAATTTCACAGTGGAGACCGACCACCGCCCACTTGTAGCGATCGTACGGAAGCCTCTTCACCTCTTATCACCTCGGTTGCAAAGACTGGTGCTGAAACTCTCCAGATTTAACCTAAGGGTGGTATATGTCACTGGTTCTCACCTGTACATTGCAGACACGCTCTCCCGAGCACCGCGACCAGAAAAAGACATCGACACATCATATCTCGAGGGTCCGTACGCACAAGTCTACGCAACCACGGCTCTTCCCGGAGACAAAATTCGCCATTACCACCAGATAACCAGCAAAGATACAACCGCTCAAGCCCTGTTGGCTTACACAAGGACCGGATGGCCCACAGCAATAACAAAACTAGCCACCCCGCTAAAACCCTTTTGGCCCATCCAGGACGAACTCCATGAGATGAACGGCCTAATCTATAGAGGAGACCGTCTCTACGTTCCTGAGGCCTTACGGAAAGAGACGCTGCAACAGATACACGCCGCCCACCAAGGAATCTCGGCATGCATCGCAAGAGCAAAGCAGCATGTCTATTGGCCGCAAATGACATCAGAAATAACCGAATACGTCAAACAATGTACGATATGTCAGCGGAGGGAACGAGCCAACATGCCATTACCATTGAGACCGCACTCCATTCCAGATAGACCATGGGAAATAATAGGATCCGACCTATTCCACATGGGGAGGAAAACGTTCATCATACTGGTCGACTACTTCTCAAAATATGTGGAAGCCAAGGAGCTACGTTCAACGAACGCAGAAGCAGTGACACAATTCATGAGCCCCCACTTTGCACGGCATGGAGCCCCACAGAAGATCATGTCGGATAATGGTCCTCCTTACAACTCAAGTGTATTCCATCAGTTCCTGCAACAGTGGGGAGTACAGCATGTTACATCCAGCCCCTATCACCCGCAATCAAATGGCCTAACAGAGCGCACGATCCAGACGATAAAGAACATGATGATAAAAACAGGCAAAGAAGGCAATGACTTACAACAAATCTTAATGGAATACCGCGCAACACCAATTGGGGACCTCCCTTCCCCAGCGGAAATGTTAATGGGACGCCAAATTCGGACACCACTCACAACATCTACGGAAGCACTTCGGCCAAACTTCCCGACAGAGCAGATACGGGACACTCTGCAACAGCGCCAGCAAACGATGATTAAATACCAGCGACCACACCGAAGCCCTAACCCGCCAATTCTAACCGTGGGCAGGAATGTATACCATTACATCGCACCAAGAACGTGGGGCCAAGGTAAAATAGTCAACATGGCAGCAGAACCCGACTCGTACTTCATCCAAACAGAAACTGGTAGAATCATACGGAGAACGAGACACCAATTAAGGCTGATAGACCATCAAACAGGGGCAAACCCAATAAGGGGACCACCACAAGAAGAACGGACAGAGGCAGAACGGAAACAAAACACGTACCAAGACACGTCCGTAGCAATCACGTATCGACACAACGCACAACATGGAGCAGGGACAAGCAGAGCACAAGACACTCCAATACCTCTATCGCCACTTCCGGAAGCAACACCACCTTTCGGCCCAGCTCCACAACCAAACAACTGTCGACAGACGAGACCGGAAGAACCAAGACCAATTCAACCTTCACCATTCCCGGACACAACGCCGCCATTTGGCCGCGCTCCGCAACTAAACAAGTATCGACAGGCAAGACCACACCGGACGAAGAAACCCCCGCAACGTTACGGAATAGATTAAAATAAAAGAAATAATAATATAGTCCGGTAAAGGAATGATGTTAGATTTGTTAGATAGAGATAATAACTAAAAAGTAAAATGGATAAAAAACACTTATAACAGAAGAGTAGTTAAAAAACATATATAGGGAAACATATATAAAGAAGGAACGGTGCGGCCTTAAGCCAGTCTTCATTATCTTGTACGCGCTGATATGACAACGAGTTAAATAAAGCTTGCTATTTTATCTTAGTTTAAGTCTCGCTATTTAATCCATAATCGCTCAGCGATCCCACATAACAGGCTGGATTCTGGAGCCGTTTTGAAACCACCTTTAAGGACAAGCCGAAAACTAGCAAGGTAGAAATGTTTAATTATTTGTATTCCTTATTGGATGGTGAAGCCAAAGAATCCTTATTTGGCATGAAAGCTAGTGATGAAAATTATGATGAGGCAGTAAAAATTTTAAAAGAGAGATTTGATAGAACAGATTTAGTTATCCATACTCATGGAAGACGATTAATGAATTTAGAGCCCGTGTCGGACTCGAGCGATACTAAAGGCCTACGTAATTTATATGATAAAATACAATTAAATGTAAGATGTTTAAAAGGTTTAGGAGTAGATGCTACCCTAAGTGGCACATTTATTTTCCCCCGTTTAATTGAATGCCTACCTAAAGAAATAAGGTTGGATTATAGTAAAAAGCATGCTAAAGATGGTGATTGGAATTTAAAAGCCTTCACCCAGTTTTTACAAAGTGAGGTTGAAGGTCGCGAAACGTGCGCGTTACTCGGTCTTAATGAATCGAAAAACAAAGAAAGACCACGCCACCAAGAATATCGCCGCGAAAACTCATATCAAAATAATCGTTACGAAAACACGCGAAACAACAACACCCTAACGACCAACGGGCGAAATTATGTCCCAACATCAAACGCGCTTATCACCAACGTTACACCGCGAAGCGTATTCTGCATTTTTTGCAAGAACATGGAGCACGCGTCATTTAATTGCAAGAATTACACAATGGAAGAGAAGAAATCGACTCTACGCGATCAGAGAAGATGTTTTATCTGTCTAAAGCCAAGCCACGACGCCAGGAGATGCGATTCTCACTATCAAAATTGCCGAATTTGCAGCAAAAGGCACAATCAAGCCATCTGTGAACAAAATGAAGCCCACAAAAAGGAGCCAAACAGACCCGCAACCACAAGCTAAACGCAAAACATAACCACAAATACCATCTTTGACTATGAGAGAAGAAACGTTCTCCTGCAAACCGCCCAAATTTTGATTAAAAATCCAGATTACCCAAGAAACGAAGGATCAGAACCTTTAAAACTGGTTTTAGACAACGGAAGTCAAGGCACGTTCGTACTGAGCGAGGTAGCGGAAACATACCAGCTTCCGGTCGTAGGAGAGACAACCGTTTTGGTTAGCGAATTTGGAAACCAGGCCGCCGTGGAGAAAAAGAGAAAAATCGTGAGGCTAACCGTTGAAAACCTCTCGGACCCCGGAAAGAAGATCGAGGTGGAGGCCGTCGCAGTGCCATTCATTTGCCGCGCGCAAACACAAGACTGCCAAGAGATCAGAAATTTCATAGAGAAAACAGGAGTAGTACTGGCGGATGATCCAAGAAAAGAAGGTCCAAGTTCCTCAAAGATTAGCCTATTAATCGGAGGTGATTACTATTGGGACATAGTAAGTGGAAAAACGGAAAGACTCCAAAACAAACTCGTAGCCATGGATACTATCTTTGGATGGACCATAGAAGGCCCAATGAGCTCCCCCCAAACCAACGTCAAAAGGGTTGAAGTTAGCAACAATTTAATCACCGTGATGACAACTAAATGTCAAGATGCCGACCTGACGAAAATCGTTCAAAATTTTTGGAATCTTGAATCCATTGGAATTCAAGCGAAGCCTGAAAAATTATCAGAGGGAGACGACGTATTGGAAAGGTTTGAGAGAGACGTCCAATTTAATCAAGAAGAAGGGCGTTATGAAGTTAAATTCCCATGGAACACGGAAAAGGAAATCCTACCCGATAATTTACCAATGGCGACCAAACGCGCTACCAGCTTAGCCAAGAGATTTAACAATAATCCAGATTATTACCAAGCCTACAAGAAAATTATCAACGAACAATTCGAACTTCGAATCGTAGAACCTGTACCGGAAACAGAACCAGTGGCGTCGCTAGGCCTTTTTTGGGGGGGCTATAGCCCCCCCAAATTCCAAACTTAGCCCCCCCCAAAATAATCCGAAACCCTACCAAAAATTGCTGTTAGCAACCTAAAATTCTGTAGCAATATATAAAAAAAATTTCAATATCAAACAGTAAAACTTTGAAGAAAAAAACAGATGGAAACAAGTAAAATATTTCATGTTCTTTCCCAATAGTGTGGACTAAAAGCTAACCAAAACTAAAAATAAACCTAAGACGAGTGAAAATCCTTCATAATCGGTTCCGTAGTCCTTATCAATAAAAATTTGTACCAAGAAGTTATATCAGTATCTCAGAGAGAAGATATAAATTCGCCAGATTTCCAGCTTTATCTCCAGTCCTAACGTAGGTCCGCAGTCAATCCCCGTCTCTAAATTACAACCAGCATCTCATTGGTTCTTGAAAACTCGCGTCAGCGCGACGACGCGAGTGAGGAAAATTTCCGACTGACGAGAGCGAAATAGCCCGGCGCCTCCTTTTACGTCCCCCCTTGTATTTTGAAAGGGGGACTGGGACTATGGCGCGCGAATACAAAGGCATCTTATATCTTCTCTATGAGATACTGATATAACTTCTTGGTTGTACATCTTTAAAATACGAATAATTTCACTTTGACACAAATTTACGGATAGTTTTAAAGGTCTACACATTTTCCAAAGAACCCATTATGCAATTTTTAGCCACATCGTAGTATACGATAGGATCTTAGTTTGACCCGAGCCGTAGTAGTACTGGCCGGGGTTTTCGCTTTCGTTATCGTCAGATTTTAGCTTAAATGGAACCAATAGTGGTAGCTGAGCTCAGTTAGAGATTTTATTTTAATTAAAAAATGTTTCACACAGCACCCGGGAATTGAACCCGGCTGGCTGGCGCAGCAGTAAGACACGCTACCACTGTGGGGTCGGACACTTCTGATTTTTTTGCTTAGAGTCTTTGAATTTTTTCTTTTTATTTATGTGCTAATTAAATAGATAACGATGTGGCTACTATTAAGTCCCAGCCCTTGGCCCATCTTGTTTATATTAAGTTCTTATAATAACTTTAAAATAGTTTGCCCAGATTAGCCCCCCCAAATTTCAAACCCTAGCGACGCTACTGAACAGAACAGACAAGCAAGCCGGGCACGTACTACATGCCACATCAAGGTGTCAGTATAGCAGATAGTACGACCACAAAATTACGAGCTGTAATGGACGGGTCCGCCCACGAAAATGGCCTCCCGTCACTTAACGATTGCCTATCAAGTGGACCAAATCTCAATCCGGATTTGCTCTTGCTACTTCTCAGCTTTAGAACGTACCCAATCGCCATAACAGCCGACATAGAAAAGGCATTTCTGCAAGTATCTCTAGCTAAAGAAGAACGTGACACTTGCAGATTTCTATGGGTCAAGGATGAAGCAAATAGAAAGGTTTTGGAGAACGACTTCACCGCTTTGCGAATGAAGCGCGTTCCATTTGGCGTTACATCAAGCAGTTATTTGCTCGCCGCTACGATCAAGCATCATATTGTAAAATACGAAGTCACCGACAAAGAAGCCGTAAACACTCTTAATACCAAACTATATGTCGACGATCTAGTTGGTGGTGAACACACGATCGAAAGCGCATTCTCGCTCTCAAAACGAATGTCGGAAATCCTAAGCGACGCAAAAATGAACCTAAGGAAATGGCAATCCAACTCGCCAGAATTACGTAAGATGTGGGGAGAAGCCGCTGCTACCCCTAACGCAGTCACAAAATTTGAGGTTCAAGCACCAACTGATCAAAAAATCTTAGGACTACAATGGAATCCAGTGTCTGACAGTTTTAGTTTCGACTTATCAAATCTAATCGAAATTTTAAAGGACATCAAACTGACTAAACGATACGCACTTAGCGCCGTATCCCAGATATTTGATCCCATCGGAATCCTAACCCCCTTTACCATCAGAGCGAAATTTATGCTACAGCAGCTATGGGAGAAGAAAACCAAATGGGATGAACAATTGAGCGGAGAAATTGCTAACGAATTCCAGAAATGGTGCAAAGAGCTAAGCGATCTAAGAAAATTTAAAATCCCACGACACTACTTCAAAGAAATCTCAACCGAAGATATCAAAAACAAACAAATCCACTGTTTTTGCGACGCGAGCAAAAGAGCGTACGCTGCAGTAGTATACGTGAGGTACGAGACGACCAAAGGAGAGATCGGTGTAGCCCTAGTAACATCAAAGGCGAGGGTATCGCCACTTAAGATGATTGACCCCTCGGAAAATGAGCTATCGCTACCGCGGCTGGAGCTTATGGGCTGCCTACTAGGCGTACGCCTTGTAAATAATATCAAAGAAATTTTCGGAGATGAAAAAGTTGAAACCTTCATGTGGTCCGACTCAACTATCGCGCTACACTGGGTAAAAGGATCAACCAAGGCATGGAAGCCATTCATCCAAAACAGAGCGGTAGAAATTCAAAAATTATCTGACCCGAAAAATTGGCAACACTGCCCAGGGAGTCAAAATCCCGCGGACATCCCCACTAGAGGAGCAAAGGTCGAAGAATTAGAAAAAAGCGAGTTATGGTTAGAGGGCCCTACCTGGCTCAAATTAAGTAAATCAAATTGGCCCGCGGACAAATTGCCAGAAATAAATCTGGACTTAGTGGAAAAAGAAAAACGGAAGCTGATACTCATAATCAAGCAAAAGGAAAAGACGGGAATCAGTCAAATTATTGACTTAAATAAATGGAATGATATGGACAAAGTCCTTAGAATAACGGCTTACGTCTACAGGTTTTTAGACTACGCTAGGAAAAGGAAAATTAACACGGGAGTAATCAAGACAGAAGAAATACACATGGCAGAAAATACATGGATAAAATGTGTCCAGAAAGAGGACTTTGGAGAAGAAATAAAATCGATGGAAAATAATGGGAAAATAGAAAAAACCTCAAAAATTGCGGATTTAAGACCAATCTTAAATGAAAACAGAATTCTATGCGTGGGAGGCAGATTAGCAGAATCCAGTCTTGCCTATGAAATAAAACACCCAGTCATACTAAGAAAGGAGCAAAGGTTAGCCAGATTAATCATGGACAGGTGCCATCACCAAATGATGCACGGAGGGATACGAAGTACTCTGACGCAATCGCGGGAATCTTACTGGATATCCGCCGGAAGACAACTTGCAAGAAAATCAGTTAAAGGTTGTTTACAATGTAGAAAAGCCGGAGCAAAACCTGGGGACGCCCCCACGGCCCCCCTTCCGAAGGACCGAATCGAACAAACGCAAAGTTTTGAAATAGTAGGAATCGACTTCGCTGGACCTCTTTACGTCAAAATGCCGGGTGGCGGCGTGGAAAAATCTTACATCTGCCTTTTCACGTGCGCCGTGACCAGGGCGATACACTTGGAGCTAGTGACATCATTAAAAACGCGAGAATTTTTATTGGCACTCACACGTATGATCTCAAGGAGAGGGATACCGCGAAAAATCTATTCGGATAACGCGAAAACCTTCAACCGAGCTAACAAGGATTTAGAAAAAATTTGGCAAAATCTAAAAAGCGATGAAGTCTTAAACTTCTACGGAAAAAAAGGTATTTCATGGCATTTTATAGTCGAGAGGGCCGCCTGGTACGGTGGATGGTGGGAGATATTAGTCAGAAGTACCAAATCTATATTAAGAAAAAACTTGGGCCAAGCATCTCTTACTTATGTAGAGATGGAGACTATACTCACGCAAACTGAAGCTGCCATAAACTCAAGGCCAATCACTTATGTGACAAGTGAATCTAACGATCCCCAACCCTTGACCCCCTCTCACTTTCTTATCGGAAAACGCATAACTAGCCTACCCCCTCAAGTAATTAAAAATGAAAATGTACCTAAAACCCAATTAGAATTAAATAACAGACAAAAGTATCGCTCCGCTCTAATGACCAGATTATGGAATAAATGGAAAAAAGAATATTTACTAGAACTCAGATCTGCTCATAAAACTAAATTAGCTAAAAATGAATGTAAAATTAAAATTGGAGACGTAATGATGATACATGAAGACAATGTAAAAAAGCATTTATGGAAATTAGGCCTCGTCACAGAAATTTTCGAAGGTAGAGACGGGAAAATTAGATCATGTATGGTTAGGACCTCAAATGGAAATTTAATTAGAAGGCCAATTCAGTTGTTGTACCCTTTGGAAATTGACGCGATCTCTGTACACAAAAATTTAAATGACTAAAATTTAAGTATCAATCTAAAATTCTTAAAAAATTGAAACAAAATGTAACTAATTAAATTGTCAAAAAGAAAAAACAACATTTAAAACCAATTATCAACTGGAAATACTATCGTATTTCGGGGCGGAGTGTAAATAATTCTGTGTATTTTTATAATTATTTTTAAATTTGATGTAAATTTGTTTCACTATCTCTTTAAAAAATTTGTAACACTATCCCTTTAACTAGTTCAAAAAACCCTACCACAAATTCTCAACCTTTAATCCGAACTACCCCGCCTACTTCTTTCAAAAACATCTCAAACTGTCCCTCTTTCTTTAACCCTTTCTCCCTACCTATAGCCATTGCAAGTAGTGGAAAGTTTTGTAAAATGTTCCAAAAAGTGTACCTTATTTTTTCTTAACCTGTATGCCCGCTAATCGGCAGAATTCTCTCGGAGGGGCTGCTCACCAAAGAGCACACAAAAAATAAAATGTTTGTTGAAATCAAAAGTTGCCTTATCTTCTAAATTTTTTCAGTCGGTTTAAAAGATAAGATGAAATCAAGTCAAATTAAGCTCTCCCAGCTAAAAAATTAAACTAAAAAATTAAATTAATTCCCCTAATCGGAAAAGTTCGGAAAACAAAAGAACAAAATCTACACTGTGTACGTATATATTGATTATCACGTCAAGCCGGAGAAACTTTCCCTTCTCTCGAGCATCCACTTGTGATCTTTTTCTTCTTTCCCTTGCTTTAACTGTTTCAGAACAAAGTCTCTAGGCAATTTCTTTTGTCACAGAAGTATAAATTTCATACTATTCTACATTTTACCCCTTTATGTCATTGGAGAAATCACTTAAACTTTTGTAGTTCGTCCAAGGATTATTTAAAACATAGACATTTAAATAATCCTTGGTTAGTCATTGTTTTCGGAGCAGTGTTTAAACAGAGTTGTAAATTGCAACATAATAATAATAATAACGGCTTTTTATTTGGAGATATCCTTTCAGATAAATCTGATTTACAAAGGTGTCCATAAAATTAAATTAGAGTGATAACAAACTTGTCATTAAGCCGCCATAAGGAGAGGAGTTTTGGTTAAGCCTCGGTCGTCTTGTATGCCGCATAATATGACGTGCTTCCACTTATATATCTCTTCTCTTTCTATTAGACTTCGTTTTCGGTCTCCGCGTTTTTATATATTTCAAACAATGTTACCTTTAACTTGTCAACGGTACGCGACAATTTGGTCTCGCCGTTATGGTCTCGCCGATTTGGTCTCGCCGTTTTGGTCTCGCCGTTTTGGTCTCGGGACAAATGGGTCTCGGGACAATTGGGTCTCGGGACAATTGGGTCTCGGGACAATTGGGTCTCGGGACAAATGGGTCTCGGGACAAATGGGTCTCGGGACAAATGGGTCTCGGGACAAATGGGTCTCGGGACAAATGGGTCTCGGGACAATTGGGTCTCGGGACAATTGGGTCTCGGGACAAATGGGTCTCGGGACAAATGGGTCTCGGGACAATTGGGTCTCGGGACAATTGGGTCTCGGGACAATTGGGTCTCAGGACAATTGGGTCTCGGGACAAATGGGTCTTGGGTCCTAACCCAACCCAACATTGTTTGGGGGTAAGAAGATTATTTATATGAGTATTAAAAGCCCGCCTCTTACCACGAACAATTTATTAGCAATAATACAAACATTTTGGAAAATGTGTCAGATAATTAATAGGAGGATATTTTGGAAAAGGTGGCAGCTAATTAATTGGAGAATATTTTGAAAAAGGTGGAGAATATTTTGAAAAAGGTGGAGAATATTTTGGAAAAGGTGGCAGCTAACTATTAGAAGAATATTTTGGAAAAGGTGGGAGCTAATTAGTAGGAGAATGTTTTGGAAAAGGTGGTAGCTAATTAGTAGGAGAATGTTTTGGAAAAGTTGGCAGCTAGTTAATAGCAGAATATTTTGGAAAAGGTGGCAGCTAATTAATAGGAGAATATTTTGGAAAAGGTGGCAGCTAATTAATAGGAGAATATTTAGGAAAAGGTGGCAGCTAATTAATTGGAGAATATTTTGGAAAAGGTGCCAGCTAACTATTAGGAGAATATTTTGGAAAAGGTGGCAGCTTATTAGTAGGAGAATGTTTTGGAAAAGGTGGCAGCTAATTAATAGCAGAATATTTTGGAAAAGGTGGCAGCTAATTAATAGGAGAATATTTAGGAAAAGGTGGCAGCTAATTAATTGGAGAATATTTTGGAAAAGGTGGCAGCTAACTATTAGGAGAATATTTCGGAAAAGGTGGCAACTATTTAATAGGAGAATATTTTGGAAAAGGTGGCGACGAATTATTGGGACCATTGCTTTGGAAAAGGAGGCAACTAATTAGGTAACCAAATAATCACGAGACCAAACCGTCCCGCGACCAAATAATCACGATACCAAATAGTCCCGAGACCAAATAATCACGATACCAATTAGTCCCGAGACCAAATAATCACGATACCAAATGTGGATGAGAGGGAAAGTATGACAATGGCCATAGAGCCTGTGTTAAAAAACGCGGACATCAATGTTTCGCCAATAACTATTTAGTTTACTAGTGACTGATGGACTTGCAAACTCTCGACTGAAAGTAGTTCAGACATTTATGCTCCTTGGTTTAACCATCAGGGTTGGCAAAAATCCGGATTTTTCTTGAAAAAGCCACTGGTATGGTTTTTTGCTGGTTTAAACCGGATTTTATTGGATTTATCTGGCTTTATTTTAAACTACTCTCTAGTGCTTAATTTTAGCACTTTTTTTTACATTTAGCGCGCTAGGTGTCTTCTGCTAGACCGTCTAATTGAGAATAATTTTTATTGTACATAAAAGTTGATAAAACTATAGACATTTCCTTAGAGATAAGTAGGGCCCCTGATTTATTCAGGATTTTTCAATCCAACCCGACCCATATCGTGTCGGAAAATCCTAGGTCGGGTTGGGTGAGAAAATTACTTAAAATGTTTTGCTGGTCGGGTCGGGTAGGGTTATCATTCCGTCTACCCGGGTAGACATTTTTATTATCTTCAATTGGGCAGGGTTGGGCCCGGGTAGGCTTTTTTGTGACCTTCAATAGGGCAGCTAGGGTCGGGCCCGGGTAGGCTTTTTGTGATCTTCAATAGGGCGGCTAGGGTCGGGCCCGGGTAGGCTTTTTGTGATCTTCAATAGGGTAGGGTCTGATAAAAAAATTTCTAAACGCGCGGTCCGACCAAACCATTTAGCGTTGCGAAAAATTCAACTCAGTCTCACGAGCTTCAGGTGGGGCAGTGGGAGGAGGGTGCGTCAAAATAACCCACAATATATGGGAATAGACCATTTCGATGAAATAAAGAGGTAAAGACATGTGGGTGAAAGTTTTCCTTCCATCTCACTTTATGGTGCCTGCGCTTTAATCTGTTATTATATTTTTTTTAAAAAATCCACTGGATTTTTCAACGTGGTTTAAACCTGCTTAATCCGGTATTATCCCATTGGACCGAATCCCATTCGACCGAAACCGCTTTTTGGTTTTTTATGGACAATATATTTAAATTTCCAGCCCAATGGCGGGTTTCTGCTGAATGGGAATTTATTTGAAAGAATTAGTTAATTAAATGTCTGTGAGGATTTCGAATCACCGCAGCAGCATGGTAGAATATCAGGCTTTTAATTCAGAGGCTCGGGTTCAAACCCAGAGAAGGAAATTGTAAGTTAGGTTAGATTAGGTTAGGCTAATAATATTTTATAAATCATTTAACTATTCTACGCCTTTTCTAAAATATTTATGTTTAGCTTCATTGACTTCTCAAATAATATGCCTTTTCCAAAACATTACTGTTATGTTTGGTTAGGTTTGGTTGGGTTAAGTTAGGTTAGTAATATTTTATAAATCATTTAACAATGTTACGCCTTTTCCAAAATATTGATGTTTTATACCTTCATTGACTTCTCAAATAATATGCCTTTTTCAAAACTTTACTGTTATGTTAGGTTAGTAATATTTTACAAATCATTTTACTATGACACGCCTTTTCCGAAATGTTCATGTTTAGCTTCATTGACTTCTCAAATAATATGCCTTTTCCAAAACATTACTGTTATGTTAGGTTTGGTTAGGTTAGGTTAGGTTAGGTTAGGTTTGGTTTGGTTTGGTTTGGTCAGGTTTGGTTAGGTTAGGTTTAGGTTAGGTTAGGTTTGGTTTGGTCAGGTTTGGTTAGGTTAGGTTAGGTTTAGGTTAGGTTAGGTTAGGTTAGGTTTGGTTAGGTTTAGGTTTGGTTTGGTCAGGTTAGGTTAGGTTAGGTTAGGTTAGGTTAGGTTTGGTTAGGTTTAGGTTTGGTTTGGTCAGGTTTGGTTAGGTTAGGTTAGGTTTAGGTTAGGTTAGGTTTGGTTTGGTTTGGTTTGGTTTGGTTTGGTTAGGTTAGGTTTAGGTTTGGTTTGGTGAGGTTAGGTTAGGTTTAGGTTAGGTTTGGTTTGGTTAGTTTGGGTTAGGTTAGGTTTGGTTTGGTCAGGTTTGGTTTGGTCAGGTTTGGTTAGGTTAGGTTAGGTTAGGTTTGGTCAGGTTAGGTTAGGTTTAGGTTTGGTTTGGTCAGGTTTGGTTAGGTTAGGTTAGGTTAGGTTAGGTTAGGTTAGGTTTGGTTTGGTTAGGTTTAGGTTTGGTTTGGTCAGGTTAGGTTAGGTTAGGTTAGGTTTGGTTTGGTCAGGTTTGGTTAGGTTTTGGTTTGGTTTTGTCAGGTTTGGTTAGGTTAGGGTAGGTCAGGTTTGGTTAGGTTAGGTTAGGTTAGGTTAGGTTTGGTTTGGTTAGGTTAGGGTTAGGTTTAGGTTAGGTTAGGTTAGGTTAGGTTTGGTTTGGTTTCTTCTATTATTCGAACCTTACAGGAGGGATTTCTACAATTATAGTAACTAGTTTTAGCCTTTTTCTTATTCAATTGAAACAAGTAGCCATTATTAATGTAAAGAAAGCCTCCTTTATTAGCAATCCTCTCAGTTATCAATCACTCTTAAAGTTAAATTTTACATTTCAAACATCAATATATATATATACAACGAAAACTGTAGGGAAAAAAAGCCTTACAAAAAGTGAAAACGTTTGCTTTTTAAGTTTTGATATATATTTTCCCCAAACCGCACATTTGGGCTGTTTTCGGTTGAATGGGAAACGCGTTCGGTCGATTGGGATTCGGTCGAATGGGACACAAGCTTTACTCCAGGTGGATAAAACCGGACTGGATACCAGCGTGCCAACCCTGTTAACCATAGTCCACTCGATCACGCGCATCACGACGCAAGCTGCTCGCGCTATAGCTAAATTACCGAGATTTGTTTTAAACGTATCTAGTTTTTTGTGCTCTTCTATTGCTTCGATAACCTTACTTAAATCCATATTATACCTTCAAATACCTTTTAAAACATTATCAGCTACTCTGTCCTGACTACAAACACAAATTGAGGAAGTTCTAGCATACACAATAGCAGACGACAACCGCGTATTAACACAAGACCTATTTTAAGGGAGTGAACAGGCCCAGTATAGCTACGCCAATAAAACGGTCAACTACGGCGAAACTCTGATGACTCGCGACTTTTGGCCATTTTCATACTTTTCCTCTCATCCACTTTTGACGATACCAAATAATCACGATACCAAATAGTCCCGAGACCAAATAGTACCGAGACCAAATCGGTGAGACCAATTAGTCCCGCGACCAAATCGGCGAGACCAATTCGGCGAGACCAAATTGTCCTGCTCCGACTTGTCAACATTTAACATTATTAATTTTTCTATTGCACTATTATCGATAAAAACATCATACCCCGTTGAAGCGGCCATTTTGAAAACACTGCAGCCGCGGACAGTCTGGGAAATAAGGATATTTTTTAAACTAGTCCTTGGGACCAGTGACCCCCCTAGTGTCCTAAATAATAAAATGGTCTCCGGAGTGGTCCCAGCCTTTGTTCTCCTATGGATTTGCAATTAATAAACTGGTCCCGAGGACCAGTAACCCCCACTTTTTGAATTAAAAAACTAGTCCAAGCAATTAATAAACTGGTTTTGGACCAGTGGAGGTGTGCTATTTCTAAGTCTGGCCACGGAGTCTTTATCGTGGTTCAGTTCAGATTTTCCCCATTCGTATACATAACCAATCCAAGTCAGAAAAAATACGCGAAAAAACTCAGACAAGATTGGGCCGGAAGCCGCCGGATTCACATGGACACGTGGTTCGCCCATCTTTAAGCCTATTTTTGTGCTGTACGTTTTGTCAAGGGGTTTGCGTTGTTAAAAGGCAATCTCATAGTAAGTTTAAGTAATCTTCTTTAACTTTAGAAACGTATTTAGGCTCTTATTATCCTTTTTGGTACATAAATAGTACTAATTACTTTGACTCAAGTGTTATTCTTTCATTTGAGTTATTCATTCGAGTGTTTATCATTGCACTCGAGTGTATTGTATTTATCAGGTTTTTTATGTATATGTAATACATTGTATTACGATATTAAAACCTAATTTTTTTATGTTTTGTAGTACAACATCTAAATCTGAGTGTACTTTGGATTCACAGTTCTGGGTGTGTAGCAAATACCCATTTATTTTCAATCTTTTGCAGGTACAAACTGTTCTGTGTGAACCACTTAATTGGATATCTTTGTGATTCCAAAGTGTTCTGTGTGAACCACTTAATTGGATATCTTTGTGATTCCAAAGTGTTCTGTGTGAACCACTTAATTTTATATCTTTGTGATTCCGAAGTGTTCTTTGTGAACCATCTAATTCGAAATCTTTGAAATTCCAAAGTGTTCTGTGTAGACCACGATATTGGATATCTTTACGATTAAAAACTCTTCTGTGTGAACAATCTAATTGGATTCAATATTTAAAATGGTTTCTCAACAAAGAGTTAAGAAACAAAAAAGGCGTCAACGATTTTTAAAACTGCAAGTTGCTTTGAAAAAAAAGCAAGATAAGCAACTTGTCGATATGAAATACTACTTGAAAAGCAAGGAGTATTATCAGAAAAGAAATTCAAAAAACAATGCGACGCGCAAATCTCTGATTGAGAGAGCAAAGAAAAATAAGAGAACTATGCCACCAGGTGGCGCCACTAATGTTCAGGCAAAAAATAAAAAGCCCAGTAAGAAAGCTTTTCCGTTGGGTAAAAAGGGTTTCCGGAAAAAACCCTCAATAAAGGAATTTTTAAAACAAGGAACAAAAAATCATAGCTGAAAGTTTCAAACGATTTTTAGTGACAAGGCTCACTGAAAGATTGTCTGCGACAAAATCTTTGGACAGCTTGACTAAAGAGGGGAATTCAAAGTTAATCTCTCGCAATCTAAAATGCCAATTGTTAGCGGGTAGAATTTTGCATTTGAAAAGGCAATTATATTCGGCATACAATTACCATCTTACAGGGATGATTAGTGAATTTAAAGATATTGCCGAGAAAGTCCAAAAAATTGGGTCTGTTAATCAGAACAATTTAACGGATGTTGTGGGTGGTAAAAGGCTTCACAGTAGTCTCAAAGAGGCCTATTTCCATGAAACCACCTATTACCCAATTGGAAATAATGGAAAAATATTGAAAAATGACCACGAGTTACGCTATGCCAAATTTATCCAATTGGATGCTGATGGTCATGAACGTAAAGTGCTGAGAGACCGCGTTATCAATGGCAATAAAGAACTGTACGTTGACGAAACGGGCAATTTCGTTGACATTAATAATAACAACAAAGCTGATGATGTTGAGAGAGTCTTTCAAGTAAATAATTCGGGAGTGGTTACGAATCTTTTCAACATTGTTGAAACTGAGGAGAAAAATCCGAAAAGAAATTTCGTGATCAATGAAAGTGGTCTTATACAAACTAAACCCAAAACCGTTTATTGGGAATGCAATGATATTTGTAATGTTAGAACTCGAGCCATTGCGAAAGTGGTAACCTTCATAAACACGGTTGGGAATGCGAATGAAAAATCAGTGACTAAAATTTTTGAGTCGGATTTGGACCTTTGCGATTTTAGAAATAAATTTTGCTCTAAATCCAACGTGTCTATAACACCAGATGGTGCTGAGATCGTGGTGAGAATAGTTCCTTTCCTGGGACACACGGCTTATTGCGCTGATAGTGAAGATTGCCAAAGCTATTTACGTTCTTTTGCTGAACTGGCTCCTCATTATTCGGGAATTAGAACTATTTTGAATAATATTTATCACGTGAAGGCGTTGTCTAACTCGTTAACAAAAATTTCGAATGAAATTGAAAGTGGTGATTACGATTCTCTCACCAAAATCATGGGAGAATTGAGAAAAATCCTTGCCGCACGAGGAAAAAATTTAAATAACGAGCAAAACAACGCGTCCACAGGGAGCGAAAACGCTCCAAGACCAAGTCTCGATGAAAGCGAAATCTTGAATCTTTACGAAATTCAATTCGTTCGAGCCGCGCTAAATAATAAAGAATTTCACGACACTCCCTGTGACTGCTGCACTGTTAAAAATAATGGTTCATAAATGGTATAAAAAGGGTATATCCTCTCCCGCTGCACCATTAATGGTTTAAATTTAGCTAGACAATGGTGTGATTATGGTTTGCTTTGATTGGCAAACCATTGATGGTGTATGAATGGCTTATCTTAAATGTTTAACTATTCCATATATGGTTTGATAAAGGTATGTTAGGATAAGTGGTTAAAATATGGTTAAGAAATGGTTTATGTTAAAAACATTTGACCATTCCATATATGGTTTGATAATGGAAAGTTGGATATACGGTTCGAATTTGGTTTAAAAATAATTAACCATTTTTTCTCTATTCCATATATGGTTTGGTAATGGAAAGTCAGGATATCTGGTTAAAATATGGTAAAGACATAGTTATACATTGTTCTATATTCCATATTAGGTTTGATAATGGAAAATTAGGGTATATGGTTAAAATTTGTTTTAAAAATAGTTAACAATTTTTACTCTATTGCATAACATGCAAGCATAAAATTTAAACGTTGGCACATTAGTTTAATTTTAAACTGTTGACACAGCCATAGTTTTTCCTTCTCAGAGTGACAATGACGTCACGGAGAGGTATTACACTGGACGTGTCTGTGTGTGTCTGTCTGTCACCGCGTTCGCAGTTGGCAAATCGGAGCTAACGTGTTCGCAATTTCCGGACCGAGTTCGCAGTATACAGAAATTCAGAAAATTTTACTTCCTTGCTTTATCCATCTTATTTAACGCTAATCATTAACTCTCCATTACACCTTCATCTGCTGTCTAAGCGCCATTGTTTCACCCAATGCCAACCGTTATTTAATGGCTTCTAACAACAACACACCGCGAGCACAATAATCTGTTCTTATTGTCTTCTAACACCACCATCTACTGGTCTTTCGTCTATACCACATAGACACCAATCTGCAACATTGGCTTCAACTCCATCATCGTTAGGATTAAAATGTACGCGGCGAGGGGCTAGGGTTAAGATAAACGTCTAGCCACCCAATGGCAGTGCTTCCACCAAAGGTTCACGCAATTGCGCATTTTCTTATCCCATAGTGTGAATCAATCGCTTTATATACCCTAAACTTACAAAAGTTCTGATATAGGTGTTCCCTAGAAGTATAACGTTAAAGATATCTGTGTTTAAAATTATTTTAGGAATTAAGATTCATAAACCGACTTAACTAAAATTAACATAAATTACTGTCGATTAAAATATTTAATATCAGTTACATTTATTTAATTATTTAAGATGAACCTCTTTCTTTGGAATGACACAAGAGAGAGTTTATATAGAACAAGTAATGAAGATTGCATCTGAATCAAAACACTACACGCATACCAAAGTTAATATCATGTTAATATAAAGCGAGTAGGATGAAAAGGTCTGTTACAAAACGGTAACATTTTCTTTTTGCAGAATATTGAAAGGAAATATTTTAAATATTTTTCGGCATTACGATTCTTTTAGTAGTTGTGTAGGTATAAAACTCTGTTTCATGTCAATATTTAAGAACATCTTTTGATATTAACATTTCAAATTTGGTGTTTAATTTTTAATTCAGCTTTACTACATTTATATATAGTGTAAACGTAAATTGTAACTTCAAAAGATGATATGTTTATTAATACTTCATTTTTCCGGTGTTGAAACGATCGGTTCTATGAAATAATATATCTTAGATAAAATCGAAAATTGACCTTGTTTCGTCCCCTCTTTAAGGAGGTCTTTACGGTTCAGAGTGAGCCGAAAGTTAAATCCACATTTAAGTGATAGATATTAGCTTCGAATTAGAACTGAGGATACATAGAAAATGATTATACGCTTCAACCTTTACAAATGCCCTTGGCAATAACTCGCCATATGCGAACTATGTATGTCCGATTTTTCTCATTGACTAATGGACCTGTGTTTAGAAAGTAAATTTTTGTTTGAAAGAGTACGCCCTCGTCTCAACTCGGAGACGTTTATTTTGGTTTCCCAACATTTAGTGAAACAATTTATTTTTTATTACCTATCCGAGTGAATTATGTCACGGAGAGTCCTAATTTCGACGTGTGTGTCTGTTGCTACACCCCAGGGGACCGCGTTCTCAGTTTGCAAATCGGACCAAAAGTGTGCTCAATTTCCGAACCGCATATACAGTTCCCGGAAATTTCTAAAATTGTATTCCTCTTACACTGTCTGACACTACCAACTTCTTGTTTTTGTCCATCCCACATGGACACCAGTCTGTGCTTACTGGCTTCAATACACGACCATCATCCAGTCTTTTGTCCTTACCACATGGACACCAGTCTGTGCTTACTGGCTTCTATCTCTATCATCATCGTTAAGGTTAAGACAGACGCTGTGATCAGCTAGGGTTACGAGAAACGTCTAGCCTCCCAATGGTGGGGCTTCCACCAAAAGTTCACGCAGTTGCGCTGCCCTTATCAATATCTGAGATTTGCATCATTTCTATACTACTGATTTGAGTAGAGCGAAACAGCAGGCGTATCCTTCATTTCAAACGTCAATATTAGTCAAGTCTCTCAAGAATGTCTAATTATTTTTTTAAAACGATGTAACTCTCATCAGGGTGAATAATTAACAAAGAAAATATATAATATTAATTATATTTATTTTAGAATTTAAGATAATCTGGTTTATCAACTCAAAATTAATACAGAAAGAGTTAAACAGCAGTATATGTGTTTGTCTGTTTGTGTCTGTCCGTTGCTATACTAATGCTCTGCGTTAGCAGTTCGCTTGTGTAAAGAAATCTTACAAAACTTTAATATTTCCTTTTTTCGTAATAAAGTGATTTAATGGAAATATTTTCGTAATTTCGATTCTTTTAGTAGTTAGGTAGTTTTAAGGCTCTGTTTTATTTTGAGATTCCAAGGATATTCTTAAATATTATTATTTGAAATGGCTGTTTATATATTACTTAAGCTATACTACATCTGTATATAGAATAATCCTTGCTTTAGATAATACAAAAAGAACGCGAAGGCTTATACTTCGTCGGAAAACTCAACCATTATCCATATTAGGCCTAGAGAATCAAAGAGTAGACAATTGAGGCCCGAGGTGAATTAAAATATGGGTTTTGTTATTCGTCTCTGTAATGAAGAGACATTAACGGTTCAGAGTGAGTCGAAAGTCAAATATACATTTAAATAATCGGGTTTAGATTTTAAACTAAAATAAAGCATTATGGTGGCCATCAGATTATTGAAAGGTCCGGTCGTAATCGGTTTCTACCTACTATGAATATAGTTGGGGTGAAACGAGAGGATGGTGTTTACACGGCAATCGAGAAGTTAATGTAGCTTTCATCATAAAGGGTATAAATATCATCCATGGTGGGAATAATAACGGTTAAAATATCATCCATGGTGGGAATAATAACGGTTAAAATATCATCCACGGTGGGAATAATAACGGTTAAAATATCATCGATTATGGGAATAATAACGGTTTAAAAACATCCATGATGGGAATAATAACGGGTTAAATAACATCCATGGTGGGAATAATAACGGGTTAAGAAACATCCATGGTTGGAATAATGATCGTTTAAATAACATCCATGATGGGAATAATAATGGTTAAAATAAAATCGATTATAGGAATAATAACGGTATAAAAAACATCCATGATGGGAATTATAACGGTTAAAATATCATCCATGATAGGCATAATAACGGTTAAAAGAACACCCATGATGAGAATAATAACGGGTTAAATAACATCCATGGTGGGAATAATAACGGGTTAAGAAACATCCATGGTTGGAATAACGATGGTTTAAATAACATCCATGATGGGAACAATGATGGTTTAAATAACATCCATAATGAGAATGATATTGGTGCTGTACCGATCCATTACATATGCCCATAATGGTTTAAATAACATCCATAATGAGAATGATATTGGTGCTGTACCGATCCATTACATATGCCCATAATGGTTTAAATAACATCCATGATGGGAATGATATTGGTGCTGTACCGATACATTACATATGACCATAAGGGTTCTAAACCAAACCGGATAGGGTTTGGTTTTCTGACAAAAGTGATATATCCATTAATGGAATAGAAGTAAACCATTATTTTTTACAGTGATGCATGCTTAAGATTGTATAAAAAATCTGATTTGAGATCAATAGAAAAAATGGTAGACAGTGCTGTTTTCGATAACGAGGCCTATCTGATTTTAAGAGCTGGCTGGATAATGAACAATTCAGAAACAAGAGAGGCAGACAAGGTTCTATGTCCTTACTGCTCTACGGATTTACGAAAGGGAAAAGTTCCCATCAGATGCTTCCTGAACAACTTGTTGGTTGACAATCCTCCGATAGATGTCACTGATTTAATCATGTTTGAGAAAGTTTTAATTCAGCTTGTGAAGCCCTTCCACACTGTGGTGCGGTTAGGTACTAAAACCAATTCAAACATGCAGTTCGGTACGGTTAAAGCTTTAAAGGGGAGAGTAATTTATCTTCCAATACCAGTGGAGAAAAATTTGAAGAAGATTCCCAAGACATTACCCAAAAATCACGAACTGCATATCCTAGTCAATGGCGTTCCCACTGCGGACAAAAAGGTTTGGCAACAGGTTGTTTGCCTCGAAAAAGTGTTGAAAGCGTTCACTGTGCTGAAAAAAATTAATCCTTTGTATAAGGACATTGATATCTCGGGAATGAGCGAGGAATATATTTGTGGAACGCAAGATATTGATGGAAATGAAAATTCATTGACTACCCATGAATTACTGAGCGTAACAGATCCACTTGCGTTGCTTAACGATGGATCTGATGCGGTGACACTCGCTTCCGCTACGGTTCCAACAGAAGGACTAGCGGATGGTCCTCACGACGGTCAAGGTGACCAAAACGCTTCTAACATGCAGGAGCAAGATAAAAATCAGTCTAGCCTTGCACCAGGCAACGTCTACAAAATTTTAGCACAGCCCGAGGCTTTGTTGCGAAAACTTTCTGAGGGAGAAGCCAAAGATCTGTACGATCACTACTCTATTCATCCGGTGAACGTCCAACCACCGAAAGATTTATTGGCCGCTTACCAAATGAAGCGCGTCGAAGCCGCGCCGATTAATACTTGGGACAAAAACTTGGAGTACTTGAGCTTCGTTCATTTGTTACCCAAGGGTCGCTACGGCAAGCACGATGATAGACCATTTGGGAAATTAACTGAAACAGAGTATCGTTTATCTCGTCTTTTGAACAAAAGTCCAATTTTTAGACGAGATTACGCCTATATGTTTCATTCTTATCAAGAATGCGAAATGAAGTCTATCTCTAGCAGTTTGAACTACGTTCTTCGTGTTAAAAAACCCATGGCAATTGGGGTTGAAAACTTGCTCAGTCGCGTTGAATCTGGCGATAAAGAACTTGAGAGTAATTTAGCCACTTTCTTGGGTCATATTCGAGGAACTAAGGACTACTGGAACAAGGTCCTTAGGAGCGTTTTGGCGATGATACGGGAATTTGGTCCTCCCACGTGGCTCTTGACTTTTAATCCGGCCGAATACGATGATTTGGAACTGCACGATCACTTGAGAAAAATTAATTCAGACGTTCCAGGAGTAGAATCGATGACGGTGGCTGAATTGTTGAATTTCGACCCACTTAGCGTCAATTTGCACTTTCACAACAAAGTTCGTACGCTGCTAAACAACTTTGTTTTGTGTAAGCAAAATCCAGTTCTTGGCATGATAGAACATCATTTTTGGCGGGTTGAATACCAATCACGAGGTTTACCTCACTATTACATGCTATTGTGGGCCAAGGACGCTCCAAAGATCGGAACTTCTTCGACCTAGACTGTTGTATAATAAAACGGTAGTTTATTTAACTCAGTTTATTTACATAGAAAGACCGCGGGGGTCGCGTCGTTAACATTAAAAAGGTTCTTAACTATATCGGGCTTAGCAATTAACTAACTTTAACATACAGCCGTTATGGCTTTTTATACACATAGATAAGAGACTAATCTATACGTCATGTGGAGCTGACTGAGCTTATGTAACATTACATCACATCCTATCCCTTAAGCTAATTACATTAACTATACGCTATAAGTTTAATGTCTTTCTCGGTTTGATCTGTCGTCCAGATCTAGTCTTGTATGTCACTTTGACCTTTGGGTCTTTGTTGTCCGATTTTGGCTCCTCTGGTCGATGATTCGTCTTTGGTGCTATGGGAGTTTGGTTGTCATGACTTTCATTCTGGACAGCAACTGAAATGGCTACATTAGGATCATTTTCGGCGACTGTAGCTTGCGATGACTGTTCGGGGTTTTGGACTACTGGGGCTAGTTGCGTAGATGGTGGTATCGGCTGCAATCGATGATCAGGTCGTTGTTCGCTCTGGAGTACTGAACCAGACGAAGTTGACGATGGTAGTTGCTGTATCTGCTTGTCTTTTTCATTTGTTGGAATCGGTATGAGATGATACCGATTTCTTCGTATATTCCCTGCCTGCGTTACTATCTTACTATCTCGTACGACCTTGGATGATCCGTCTTTTGGTGAATAACGCCTTGCACACGCATATCGGTTACCCAAACATCTTCTCCCTTTTCTAGGGCTCTTAGCTCCTTGGTACGATGTCTTTGATCGAAGTTTTTCTTTTTTGCTGTTGCTTCCTACTTTCTTCCTTATCCTTAAGTAGTTCACTGTCCGGTATCATTGGTTTAAATTGGGTTCCAGACACGGGTATGGTCGTTCTAAGCTTTCTCCCCATGAGAAGTTCAGCTGGGCTGTAGCCGTTGTGTAGCGGAGTCGATCGATAGGCCAATAGTGCCAGGTATGCGTCTTCCGATTTTTTGAGGTGATTCTTCACGATCTTGACTGCCGCTTCTACGAATCCATTGCTCTGAGGGAACCTTGGACTCGAGGTTATGTGTTTAAATCCATAATCTCTAGCGAACTGACTAAATGACGACGTTGTTGTTGGGTTGAATTGTGGACCATTGTCCGTTTTGACAAGTTCCGGTATGCCGTGGCATGCAAAAACTGACTTTATTTTGTCAATTACTGCATCCGCCTTCAGGTCCGTGAGTGGTCGTACTTCGAAGTACCTGGAGTAGTAATCGGTTATTAGAAGGTACCATTTTCCATGCAGGTGGAACAAGTCCATTGCGACGGTTTGCCATGGTCGGTCCGGAAATTCCGTTGGTTGTAACGGTTCGTGCATGTTGCTTGACATTTTGACGCATGCTAGGCACTTCCGTACTTTCTCTTCAATTTGTTTCGACAGACCAGGCCACCATAGAGCAGACTTGGCTCTTGCTCTACATTTCACGATTCCGTGATGGCCGCTATGGATCTGCTCGAGAATTTGACTTCGCTGTGCCTCCGGTATGATTATTCGCTGGCCTCGCATCAAAATCCCATCTTGATCGGTTATTTCATGTCGGACTTGGTAATACGGCAGCATTTCCTTAGTGATTTTAGCATTTCTAGGCCATCCATCTATACTGTATCTTCGTAATTTCATACAAGTGTCGTCTTCAGTTTGGGCTTTCCATATTTCAGCTATTCGTTGATCCGTAACTGGTAGACTTGAAGTGACCATTTGGATGTGAGCTGACATGTCTTCCTGCAGCTCATTATCTTGACAGTCGGTGGCTTGCATAGGACTTCGCGATAACGTATCAGCTGCGATTAGTTCCTTTCCGGGAATGTACTGGACTATATAATTGTACCGCATCATGCGAATTCGGAGGCGTTGTAGTCGGGGTGAGAGATCATCGAGCGCCTTTGTTTGAAGAATCGAAACTAGAGGTTTATGGTCGGTTTCGAGTATTATCTTCAATCCAGTGATATAATTAGCGAATCTGTTGCATGCCCATGCTAACGCTAGGGCCTCTTTCTCGATCTGTGCGTATCGTTTTTCTGCCTCGAACATGGTAGTTGATGCATAAGCTACTACTTTAAGTTGCCGTCACTTTGTCGCTGTCTGAGAACCGATCCAATTCCGTAGGACGACGCGTCGGCTGAGAGTATCGTTTCTCTCTTTGGATCGAAAATGGCCAGAACTGGTTCTCGTGACAGGATCCGTTTGACTTCATTGAAGGCTCTTTCTTGCGGTTCATGCCATGTCCAAGCTACCTTTGTGCTCTGCAGACAGTGCAGTGGATGCAGTAACTCTGACATCTGCGGAATGAACTTCCCGAGATAATTTGCCATGCCCAGAAACCGTTTTAATTCTGTGACGTTGGTGGGTGGAGCCATCTTCGTTATTGCTTCGACTTTTTCTTGATCAGGTTTTATACCATCTTCGTCAATTACGAGACCGATGAACTTTATTTTCCGCTGGGCAAATTGACATTTTGCTATATTCAAGGTAATTCCTTCACTGGAGAGCTTCGTGAGTACTTGACGCAGTGTTCGGTCATGTTCTTCGCGCGTTGTTCCCCACATCAGAATATCGTCTTGAAGGCTGACTGTACATTCAACACCTTCGATGATTTGATTAATTTTCCTTTGGAAGTGTTCCGATGCAGAACTTAGCCCAAAGGGAAGTCGATGGAAGTAGTAGCGTCCAAAGGGTGTAATGAACGTCGTACGTTTTGCCGTTTCCTCATCAAGCGGGATCTGCCAGGAACCGCTATTCGCGTCCAGCTTGGTGAAGTATTTTGCTCCAAATATTTGGCCCAATATGTGATCAACGGGTGGAAGTGGATAACGCTCTCGTTTCACATACTTATTTAGTGGCGTGAAATCGACGCAGATTCGGAGGTCGATGTCTTCATTACCTGGGTCTTTAACGTGACGTTTCGTCTGATGTTGAGAACACGGTGGGTTTTCGTTTCTGTTACTGTTCACCGGCGCTTTATCTTTCTTCTTAACCAGAACCATTGCCGAACACCAATCCGTTGGTTCTTCGACGGGTGATATTACGCCGTTCATAACCATTCTATCGAGCTCCTTCTTCGTGGCCTTGAGTAGAGGAATTGGTATTTGTCGTGCATGACACAGTGCATGGGGCTTGGCATCAGGATCGAGTTCGATGCGATAAGGCGTCTTGACTCTGCCAAGACCGTTGAACAGTGAAGGGAACTCTTCGAGAGGGTTGACTGCAGAATCGATATTGTCCACGCAGGATATGATACCAAGATCTTCACTTGCGTCCAGCCCTAAGAGTGGTATCTCCAGATTTCGAACCACGTAGATATTCTCCTTGACCGTTCGATCCTTATGGCTCAAATCAACCTTGATCATACCATAGCAATTGAGTTTCGTTCGCCCTGGACCGTACAAGCGTCTATCCGATGGGTACAACGGATGTCCTCCATATGACGTTTTGTACATCTTCTCTGGCATTGCAGAAACATCAGCTCCAGTGTCGACTTTGAAGTTGACCAGTCTACCGGCAGTGTCGACCTGAACTATCCATTTGTTCCGTCTTGACCTTGAAGCTACTATGTCCAAGAAGGCTTCCTTAGGAGGAGCTGGTGTGCTGGTGATTGAGCCCATGAATATCTCTTGACTTGCAATCTGCCGTACTGCTGTAGATTTCATGCATAGTGGCCCTTCTTTTTACAGTTACGACAAGTTGCGTTTACAGCGGGACATTGATGACGTGCGTGGCATGCTTGATTACCACATCTCAAACATCCTTTATGATTGAATGGTTTGGATTGGTCCTCACCAGAAGTTGTATTCTTAACTTGCTTTACTATGTCGTTCTTCATGTCTCTGCTTTTGTAACGAGGCTTGTTGGTTTGAACTCTGTCGATGTTGCTTGACCCATTAGTTTTACTGGTGCCAGCTTGCAGGTTCAACTGTTGACGTCGGATCTCTTCCCATTGTCTGGCCGTAGACACAGCTTTCTCCAACGTTAGGGTATCATCAAATTGGAATTTCTCGGATAAGGCTTTATCTCTGATTCCGACAACGAACCTATCCAGTGTTAATTCTTCCGTGATAACGGTTGTGCTATACTCGCATCTTGCCGCTAACGCATGAAGTTCAGTGATGTACGCTTCTATCGATTCACCTTCTTCTTGATTACGGAGATTGAATTTGGCTCTTTCATACCTCTTGAAACGTTTAACGATGAAGTGTTTTTCAAATTCATCGAGGACCTTCGTTTAATTCTGCCGCTCGACGTCTGTGAGCTTGAAGGCATTAAAGATGTCTTCGGCTTCGTCGCCCATTACATAGATCAATGAGTTAACTTGCTCTTCCCCGGTTTTTGATTTAAGACCTGAGGCAATCCTGAAGCGTTCGAAGCGCCGACTCCATTTTGGCCAGTCACCAGGATTCTTGAAAGAAAACGCGTCGGGAGTGGTGATTTGATAGGAGGCAGTCTTGTGGCTTGACTCTTTGTCCATGGTATAACAGGCACGATGATATGTCAGCTATGACCATCCGCTCTCCCGCACTTTAGTACCGTAAACGCCGCGAAAATCGATATGTTAACGTCCGTCCGCTATTCTGACACCATGTTGTATAATAAAACGGTAGTTTATTTAACTCGGTTTATTTACATAGAAAGACCGCGTGGGTCGCGTCGTTAACATTAAAAAGGTTCTTAACTATATCGGGCTTAGCAATTAACTAACTTTAACATACAGCCGTTATGGCTTTTTATACACATAGATAAGAGACTAATCTATACGTCATGTGGAGCTGACTGAGCTTATCTAACATTACATCACAGAGACTATTTTGGATTACGTGCAAAAACACGTCACTTGTTCGATGCCAAGCGCATCGGTAAGTCCGGAACTGCACCGGCTGGTAAAAAAATTCCAAACACACAAATGCACCTCCAGTTGTTATAAGAAGGTGAAAAATTCTAAAAAAAGGATTGAAAGTGTGTCGTTACGGTTTCCCTCGAAACGTAACAAATGTTGCCACTATGAATTCCGTTAGATCAGTTACACGTCACCGTAAAATGAACAAGAGGTTCCGAGGGAAACCCTTACAATTTTGTCGCGCTTTCTAATGTATTTTAGCAATGTATAATGAACTCCATATTGATATAATAGCAAAGGATATTTCTTCTTTTCTCACGACCAAACTTTTACCACCAACTTTTAAAAATGAGTTTTTTCTTTTTTGGGAACATAAAACAACCCCAAAAACGAATTACCTCTTTAGATGTAGTTCTCATTTGAAAATCTTGAATTTTTAAAGGGATAGAATCAATCTTTTGACCACTAATGAAAAGCTTTCATTTTTTAAATTAGATAGAACCTCAAATTACGTTTTCAAAAAATATATATATTGATAGTTTTAATAACTTAACTACTTTTAATTAGTTTTTAAAAGTATTAGTTTTCGGCACCGCTCCGATCACTGCCCCCTCTACAGTCGTTTGGCAAAAACACGAGCGAAACACCTACATTACCCCCGATACCCTCCTCTCACACGGAAGTATGGTAGATTTACTCATAAAAGTAGTTTTCCTACTATTCTGCATTTTCGCCAAAAAATTAATATTTTTCATTTCGATACGGATGCTTTGAAAGTTATAAAGGAAGGTAAATAGTTTCACTGTAATTTTGGTGTTCAAAGTAGAAGTTTTACTAGGTTTAATTACAAATAAAAATGTGTTGAAGCTTAGATTAGGGCCATTAGGTGAAAATAAAGCCATATCATTATTATGTGGAAGCTAAGCCTTTGCCAAAATAGCGTAAAAATGTGGTGTTTTGGACATTAGTCACATTACCTGTGACAATTTTGACAAATCGCTATCATCCTTACTCTACAACGTAACGAAGAGTTACGAGAACAAAGGATAATAAAAATGAAAATTCAGAATTATGTTTAAAAACGTCTTCTCAAATATGCGGTGCTTCCCCAGTACAAAAAGTAACAAAAAATCCTTCTGCAGAAGCTAAAATCGGTGGAAGCATTCCAGTTTTTTCCCTACCAATAGGATCGCATCCCGTTGTGACAAACAACGGGGATAAACTAATTGGCGGGTGCACATGTATAGTTTAAATTTTTAAACTTATAACGTTCTTTTTCCGTAATTAAAATCTTTTTTCAGACTTTTTACGTACACCACATAATTCCTGGCGCGGATTTTATTCACACGATCCAAGTAGTAGATTCAACTCGAGTCAAAAGTTGGATCATCTGAAATAGCCTTTAGAAACGGGGATTATTTCCAGGGGTCCCTTGTAAATACTTAAATAACGAAATAAACAGTTTAGTTGAAAGTTATTTTAATTCAAATTGGCTTGTATTCCAAAACTTGACATTTTTTAATTTTATTTTAAATACACGCAAATGATCTTGTAAGAGTTCTTTTTTTACTACAAAATCAAACCTATTTTTTTTTACTACAAAATCAAACCTATTTTTTTTTTACTACAAAATCAAACCTATTAACTTTTAGGCCTAAAATACGTGCATTTTTATTTTCAATCACAAATATCAAGCAATATGGCTTCTTGATGATTATTCTTTGGTTGTTGAATAACACGAGCGACAGTGTTTGGAGCCAGTTCTTCATTAGCATTAGAAGAGGTGGAAGTAATGGTGCTCGGTGCTTGAGAAGAGATTGATGTGATGGTTGTTTCACTTTGCGTTGTAACTTCTTCGTTAACAGGAGAAGCGACGGAAGATACGGAAATATTCGACTCATCATTATCACAATCCCGTTTTGGTGACCACAGTTCATTTGACAATTGTGACATGATGTCGTCTACGTCATCATCGTCAACTTCAATAACTTTCTTTGGTTTTGTAGGAGTTTCGAAAATCTTCTGTCGTTTACAGGGACTTGTGATATATTTCACAGGACTGGAGAAGAAGTTGGGTTTCCTAAATTTAGAATTAAAACCATAATTAAAATGTGGTTAATTATGTAAAAATTAAAAATTTATACTTACGGTTCATTGTTCAAGTTGAATAAGCCATTTTTTTAACATTAAAGGCATTAACGGCTCCGCGAAGGTCTCTGCTGAAATTCCAAGCTTGATATTGTGCGGTGATCGCAGATGTAAAATCGAAATATGCCGATCCTAAACCTAACTGTTTGAACACTTTGACAAGGAGGGTATCGCTTACGCCGTTTAAGTAGGCAAAGGCAATTATTTTTAAGATTTGATCGTTGCTCTCGCGATGTTTTAAAAAAATAAGTTTTTTAATGTCATGCGGCCAGTTAGTTTTCGGACCAATAACGGCCTCCATTTCAATCATTGGGTTTTTATTACTTTGAAAATTAGCAGCCATAATTAGACGCTTAACCTGAACAACTAAATTTTTCGGAAACCGCAACCGAAATACCGAATGAATGCGAGCAGGCGACTTCCCGTTAGCAAAGACCGTTAGCGCCTACAAAAGTCTACCCCGTAAAGGACACTAGGGCAGCGCTACTGTGCGATCTGGCAAAGAGGGTGTGGCTTAATCGACTTTTATCTTGAAGTTTGCCCATATATGGTAATAGTTTCAGATTTGACCATATAAGGCGATAATTTTAGCTTGAAACCACCCAATAAGAGTGATCGTTTCAAAATCGTCGAAAATGTCCAATCAACGATTAGGAAACAAACCAACTACTCATTTCGTTACAGTTTACTTTTAGATTTAGTTCAAGTTAAGCGTGGCGTCGTTGTTTGTTTAAGATCGGTATTAATCTCTCATTAGGATAGTTTTTCTAGTGCGGTGTTTTATTAAGATTATTGTGAGGTTTACAGTTTTGCCAAAATCATTATTGAAAAATGGCTTTTGAGTCGAAAAGGCGCGTAATATACAATGGAGCAGTTGGTGGCCAAAATCCTGTGAAGTGCACTGATTTTACCAGCGAACATTTCAGAAAATGGGTAAATTTGAACCCCTCTTCGCAGATGCCTTCCTTGTAAGTTGTATAATTTTTATTATTATAATTTCTTAAGGGTTTGATTGACAAACTTGGTTGTTGTAACGCATTTTAGAGTTTACTACGATCCTGACTTCTTAAAACCTCAAGAAGCTGATCATTATTACAAAGTAATAAAGAATGGCGTGCATTGGGAACAAAAAGTCATCTACCAAAATGGAAATGCTGTTCCAGTGCCAAGATTAACCTGCTGGTTTGGTCCCTTGCCATACCGATATGGAAAAGGAATATATCACAAACCCAATGAGCAATGGAACCCAAACGTTTACACAATCAAGACCAAGATAGAGGCTTACTTAAGAGAGAATGCCAATGGAAACTCGGAAATCGAAGAAGCTAGTTTCAACTCCGTATTGTTGAACTTCTACCGAGATTGCAACGATGGAGTTGCCTGGCATAGTGATGATGAGAAAACCATGGGTGTTTGTCCAACAATAGCATCGATATCATTGGGGGAAACAAGGAAGTTCGAATTAAAAAATACTCGGTAAGATAAATTTGGGAAATTTTAACAAACATAACTAACCACTCTCCATAATGGCTTATAGGGCTCTAATACTGAATGGCGTGTCCATGTTAGTCATGGTAGCCTATTAATTATGGCTGGTAATACCCAACTTGACTGGAAAGTAAGAATAACTTAAAATTTAATAAAATAAACTAATTTGCAATGCAATTGACAAATAATTATTTACAGCACCGCATTCCTGCGGAATATTACAGCAAACGCCCCAGAATTAACCTCACATATCGCAAAGTTCAAAATCTTTAAAAATAAATGAAAAACAAATCAGGAAATTTGTGAATAAAAAACAAGTATTGGTGAATAAAAATAAGTATAGGCATTTATTTCATAACATTTTGTTACAATGGACACGTTACCATGTAAAATAAAAAACAATAAATCTCAAAAACAAGTTTTTCTTATAATATTTTGACAAATCCATTTAATATATAATCAGATATATTTTCCTAAATTTCTTCAAACTTTTTTTTCATTTCTCTGTCATGACTTTTGCCTCATTTCCCTTGACCTCTGAACTGTTTGACTCGTAACCTATGGCATTCGCTGACTTTTCCTGGCTTTCCTCCAACAACGGGGAGTTTTATTGTTTTTGGCAGATCCCCTCGCCTACTGCCAATTAACTAAATCGTTTCTGTTGATTAATTTTGTTAAATTCTCTTAATCAAATTTGTTATGTCCATTTCTTACTAATGACTTTTTACCTCATTTCTCTTGACCTCTGAACTGTTTGACTCGTAACCTATGGCATTCGCTGAATTTTCCTGTCTTTCCTCCAACAACAGCGAGTTTTAATGTTTTTTGGCAGATCCCCTTGTTGCGACTTCCATAACAACATAAGAGTTTGTGATACCCTCCTGATATCACATCGGCGGACTCAAACACCGATCTAAATCCCTAACTTATTTGTGTGTCTTTATTTCAATAACGAAGAAGATCCAAATGCAATCATCTATAATTTCTTTAATTACTGTATTCTTATCAAATCATACTTAAATCAACATATCTTTACAATAATTTCCTTAAAAACACGTCCATTTATCTAAAGTTTCAAAGTCTTTCTTTTACAACCTCTCAACAGAGTCGGTTTGCGTTCTGATGGTAACAAGCGCTCCTTCTACACCAAGAGTCCAAAGTGATATATTTTCTCAAGCTATGCTTTTGCTAGTTTTAACACAAAGTTCAAGTTTTACCCCTATTATTGTTACCAAGCGATCCCCAAAATTCGTCACTCCGAAGTTTTATGACTTTACAGGGTCAGAGGGCCTTTTAACAGCCTAGTAACAAAAACCATCCGTCGAACCCTTGAAATGTATTACTATAGCCTTTACAATAGTACAGTATTTCTTAGCAATTACAAGCCGCGCTATACCACAGTTCTTATTTTGGTTTATCGTACGATGTTATTTTTGAAAGTTTTTACATATAAAACATATGAAACATAAGTATTCACTATAAGTAAACCTTAACTAAACTGTATCTAAACTAAATTCGGACCATAAAAACCCATAGCTTCTGCTTATGGGAAAAAAGGTCCTGGGAAAACCCAGTGGGGAAAACCATTAATTCAATTATTATTTAAGTCTAAATGACCAGGTTTGTTGTGAATCGCCGGATTCAACACCCCTCGCCTACTGCCAATTAACTAAATCGTTTCTGTTGATTAATTTTGTTAAATTCTCTTAATCAAATTTGTTATGTCCATTTCTTTCTTCTTACTAATGACTTTTTACATATATTTTCCTAAATTTCTTCAAAGTTTTTTTCATTTCTCTGTCATGACTTTTGCCTCATTTCCCTTGACCTCTGAACTGTTTGACTCGTAACCTATGGCATTCGCTGACTTTTCCTGGCTTTCCTCCAACAACGGGGAGTTTTATTTTTTTTTGGCAGATCCCCTCGCCTACTGCCAATTAACTAAATCGTTTCTGTTGATTAATTTTATGAAAAATTTATATCAGATTCGTAATGGCGATCTCTTCCCTTGTTTGGCAAGCGTAATGATCGGGTTTTATCTAAGATTAGCACGTTTAATTTCCTTATCAAATTGGTTAATCTAATTTCTTACTAATATAATCCGGCTTGGTCTCCATTTATGAAAATTTATATGAGATTCGTAATGGCGATCTCTTCCCCTTGTTTGGCAAGCGTAATGATCGGGTTTTATCTAAGATTAGCACGTTTAATTTCCTTATCAAATTGGTTAGTCTAATTTCTTACTAATATAATCCGGCTTGGTCTCCATTTATGAAAAATTTATATGAGATTCGTAATGGCGATCTCTTCCCCTTGTTTGGCAAGCGTAATGATCGGGTTTTATCTAAGATTAGCACGTTTAATTTCCTTATCAAATTGGTTAATCTAATTTCTTACTAATATCATCCGGCTTGGTCTCCATTTATGAAAATTTATATGAGATTCGTAATGGCGATCTCTTCCCTTGTTTGGCAAGCGTAATGATCGGGTTTTATCTAAGATTAGCACGTTTAATTTCCTTATCAAATTGGTTAATCTAATTTCTTACTAATATAATCCGGCTTGGTCTCCATTTATGAAAAATTTATATCAGATTCGTAATGGCGATCTCTTCCCTTGTTTGGCAAGCGTAATGATCGGGTTTTATCTAAGATTAGCACGTTTAATTTCCTTATCAAATTGGTTAATCTAATTTCTTACTATATCATCCGCTTGGTCTCCATTTATGAAAATTTATATGAGATTCGTAATGGCGATCTCTTCCCCTTGTTTGGCAAGCGTAATGATCGGGTTTTTATCTAAGATTAGCACGTTTT
>JAEQBA010002728.1:0-25133 GCA_019434445.1 Phalangium opilio
CATCTTTAAGGCACGTGCGTTCGGTACACGAAAAAGTAATTTTTCATGTACAAAATGCGCCTCAAGTTTTACGCGAAAATGTAATCTTGTTAAGCTTATGAAAAAGAATCGCGTTGTTACCCCTGAATTCGTGTTAATCAGACGCGGGGTCTGAAATTAAGGGGCGCCAAACCGGACAAAATTCGTCTAAATAACTGGTATCTTAGTCGAAATGTGATATATTTTAATCGAAATGTGATATATTTTAGTCGAAATGTGATATATATTATCGAAATGTGATATATATTAGTCGAAATCTGAATATATATAGGTGAAATCTGATATATATTAGTCGAAATCTGATATATATATATTAGTCGAAATCTGATATATATTAGTCGAAGAGTGATATATATTAGTCGAAATCTGATATATATTAGTCGAAATGTGATATATATTAGTCGAAGAGTGATATATTAGTCGAAGAGTGATATATATTAGTCGAAGAGTGATATATATTAGTCGAAATCTGATATATTAGTCGAAATGTGATATATATTAGTCGAAATGTGATATATATTAGTCGAAATGTGATATATATTAGTCGAAATCTGATATATATTAGTCGAAGAGTGATATATATTAGTCGAAATCTGATAGATATTAGTCGAAGAGTGATATATATTAGTCGAAAAGTTATATATATATATTGGTCGAAAAGCGATATATATTAATCGAAATGTTATATATATATTAGTCGAAAAGTTATATATATATATATATTAGTCGAAAAGTTATATATATATATTAGTCGAAAAGTTATATATATATTAGTCGAAAAGTGATATATATATATTAGTCGAAAGTTGGTGGTCAAGAGTGACACTTGTTCAATCTCCGGGTGGGATTGTGGGGGTCAACAGATAGAGGGGAAGGTAAAATTGAAGCGTGGAAAATGTTTTGTTAGCTCGTCCCAGTCTTCTGTTCTTTAAAATAGCAGAAAGTCACAATATTGGTATCTCTTAGAAACAAAATTATTCAAAATGAAGTCTGTATTTTTTAGATTAGGTTTAGTTATCATTGTTTTCTGTTTACATTGTAATTGTAACGAAGTTGAGGACTACATTCGTGAATTAAGACACGCTTACGAGCAATGTTTGCGACACCGTTATTCAATGGATATTAATGTTGTTGAAATAAATCATCGTAGGCTACAAGGCCACTGCAGAGTTTTGGAAGCAATTTTAACCTCTGTTCAACGTAATCCCGATCCAAATGGCGTCCTTCTTAACTTAGTTCAAGTAGTATATAACGGATTTGCTTCTTTGGTTAACGAAATGGAGGATATTATAAACACTAGGGAGGAAGTAGAAGAACCTTACATTTGCCCTGTTTTGCGAGAATGCACTGTAGGAAGGCCGCGATATCAATTAACTATTGAGCAGATAGAATTTTGTCGAAGTACACTCGGTTTGTCGTGGGTGAGAGTAGCGTCATTTCTTGGAGTAACAGTTCGAACACTTCAGCGACACCGTTCTTATCTTGGCCTGGAAAGTGAAAATTACGAACCTATAACAGATGCCCAACTTGACCAATTTATTACAAATATATTAAATAATAATCCCAACATTGGGGAAACGTACGTTATTGGTGCCTTGCGAAGCTCGAGATTAAGAGTGCAACGATGGAGAGTGAGAGAGCGACTAAATATATTAGACCCTGTGGGAAGAGCTCTTAGACGACGAAATCTTATCCCAAGACGAAGATACAATGTTCAAGGAGCTAATGCTCTTTGGTAAGTGAAAATCTCAAGTCGTAGACCGCGAAAATATGAATTGAGGGCATCCTGATAAGATTTTATTTACAGGCATATGGATTCAAACCATAAATTGATAGCTTGGAGACTCGTGTTTCACGGATGCATCGATGGATACAGTAGATACTTAATTTATTTGCAATGCTTCTCTAACAACAGAGCGAGCAGTGTTTTGGGTCTTTTTGAAGAGGGCGTCAGGTCTTATGGATTGCCTCTAAGGGTTCGAGGAGACAAGGGCATGGAGAACATTGAAGTTGCTAGATTTATGTTGAATAATCGTGGCTTGGATAGAGGTAGCTTTATAACAGGTCTATCTGTGCATAACCAACGTATAGAACGGCTTTGGCGTGAAGTAAATCGTCTAGTGTCATCCTATTTTAAAGGCATTTTCCGGTTTATGCAAGATGAAGGCTACCTTGATGCCGACAATGAAATGCACTTATACGCGTTACATTTGGTATTCTTACCGAGAATTCGAAAATCGTGTAGATCGCTGACCGAAGCTTGGAACCACCATTCCTTAAGCACTGAAAATTCTTACTCTCCTATTCAACTTTGGTGTATGTCAACCATGAATGAATTAGACATTCAAAATGCTGATTTTGAATACGTTAACGACCCTTTGTTATACGGCGTGGATGAGATTTCCAGCATTCCCGTTGAAAGTGACAACAATGTTATTGTTGACGAGTGTGCTTTTTATCCTGGTGATGCAATTCATGGAGAACTTCTGAATTCCATTGATCTCACTTCCGATGATGGAAATCATGGGATAAATATTTACTTACGAATATTAGATTTTTTACGTAGTCGAGAATTTTGACACAACTGAAGAAGATCAATAATATGTTTATTTTAACTCACTGTTACAAAAAATGTTTTAATGCCAATTCAGACTTTTGAAAGGCGGATTAATCGGAAGAATAAAAAAATATTGTAATAGCAAAAAAATACGTAAACTCTTTCAAAGTAAGGGGATCTAGAGGAATGAAAAATGGGATGAAGAAACGAAGGCGGATTAATCGGAAGAATAAAAAAATATTGTAATAGCAAAAAAATACGTAAACTCTTTCAAAGTAAGGGGATCTAGAGGAATGAAAAATGGGATGAAGAAACGCTTATCTCCTACTCCCTGTCTTTTGCTCTTTTGCCTATTAAAGTAAAAGTTCGCGTAACATAACATTATATCTTAAAATAAAGGCTTCTTTTTAAATACAAAAAGAAAAGTATATAAAAACTATATCTTGTAACAAAATAATTAGCATTTAATTAATCTTAAAAACGAGGTCTACTACGCCGCAATTGGTTTAGTGTGGTCTGCTAAAATCGAACCTCTTATCCCTTACCTCTCTTAGCCTGTGAGAATTCAACCAATCCTGTTGGGGTTAAGTGTTTCGATTTAACTGACGCCACAAAACCAACGGCAGCGTAGTAGTCCTCGTTTTTGAGACTAATTAAAAGCTAATTATTTTTAAATGAGAGATCATTTTTTTATATTTTTCCTTTCATATTTATAATAAAAAGGCCCTTGTTGTAAGGTATAATGGTAGGCTACCTGAACTTTTCCTTTAACATTTGACGAACTAGAGGAGGGTACAATTTTTTTATCCGTCACTGTTAGTGCATGCTGTTCCAGCTTACCAAGAGTTAAAAAGAATGAAACAAATTTTGAATTTATTTATCTTAGAAGAATTTAAATTTTTTGAAATCCAGCAGTGTTGCTAAAAGCAAAGTCCATTCTGTCTTGGAAAGACTCGTAAGTCTCGTGAATTACTGGCAAGCTCAGTTTAAGAGCGCAAGTGCTTGTTGTTGGAACACGGGTGACCTTGTTTTTAGCCTCAGTAGTGTTATTTTCGGGATGAATAAAGCCTATTGACGGACGGGTATCGAAACCTAAAGGTGGAATGCCTTCTGCGCCTGTAGCGAAAACCATGATATCTTTCACAGAGACAGCTGTAAGCTTTTCTTGACAATCCATTAAGTATTCCATAAAGAATTGCATGGCTTTATATCGCTGTCCGAAAATAAGCTTAGGAAATCATTCGCCGTAATTTCACTGCCATCGAAAACAAATTGGTTTTCAAATGCCTTGGGGTTTTGAAGCATCTTTTCATAAACGCCTAAATTCTTCAAACCGTCAATGAATCGACATCGGGGTTCTGCAGTTGTGGTAAACACGCAAAAGTAAAGGAGGTCATTCAAGAAATTTCTCTTATCATCAAGCGTTAAGATGGCTTTCGTTGATCCGGCCAGTAATTTAAGATCAGAAAACCTTTCTGCCAAGTCTTGTAACCGCGCCAAATCTGCACATTTATCAATTTCATTAAGCTTTTCTTTTAGGTCAAAATCAGGAACGTCGTCAAGGGTAGGAGTCAGATCTTGTAAGTCTTTCACAAGGGAATCGTACATTAGTTTGCTTAAGCATCTGGGACCTTGGCCTCCATGAACCAAGCATATTGATACAATAAGACCGGCGTAGTAATACAGGTCTTGCTTTCGGGCGGCGCTGTTGGGATTGAGCATCCTTTGAAACTCGGGTCCAGTAAAAACGTGACTCTTCATAATTTCTTTCATCAATAATCTCATGAATTCGCGAGTTGGTCCGCCAGCATCAATTGTTTCCTGCAAGGTAGTTCCGTCGTCCCTTTTTCGTAAATTGTCTGTAAAACATACGCTCATCTTAAGGTTCGGCTTGTAAGATGGCTTTTTGAAGGCTCTTAAGGCACATTCGAGGAGAGATTTTCTATTGATAGAAATATAAAAAGTCTGATCTTCACTTATGTTTTCAGCGAGCTCCTTTAAAATGGATTTGAGATCATCGCTTTTTTCAGGTAATATGTTTATTAAGGATGTACTGCCAGAATCACTAATTTCGCCAAATTCGCCGGGTACAGTATCTTCGGTTTCGAGGTCATCATTTAGAAATAAATCCAAATAATTTACATAAGCCTCTGATAAGTGTGGAGTTAAGGTGTCTTGAAGACTTATGACTGGCGTTGAGGTATTTTGAAGATTAACGACTGGCGTCGAGGTGGCTTGTGGATTGTTGACTGGCGTTGAGGTGGCTTGTGGATTGTTGACTGGCGTTGAGGTGGCTTGTGGATTGTTGACTGGCGTTGAGGTGGCTTGTGGATTGTTGACTGGCGTTGAGGTGGCTTGTGGATTGTTGACTGGCGTTGAGGTGGCTTGTGGATTGTTGACTGGCGTTGAGGTGGCTTGTGGATTGTTGACTGGCGTTGAGGTGGCTTGTGGATTGTTGACTGGCGTGGATATTGGGTTAAAGGAGGCTTGTGAATTATAGGAGGGGCAAGCACTGCTGGGCTCTATTTCTCGTTTGCTTCTTTTGGCATTGGAAGCTTCTGGTAGTTCCAATTCCAGCCCACTACTTAATTCACTTTCGCCGTCAGTTGATAGTTCAGGTAAATCATATATCGTTTCATCAGTTGGCATAGATGATTGTCTTTCAAGTTCCTGGCTTGGCCGGACGTAAATTGGTTTTAGTCTCCAAATATGGTTAATAACCTTTCCGTCGAATGTTGAATTTTCATTTTCCAATTCAGGTGGAACAAGGGTTGTTACTACCGAGTTAAGTAATTGCAATCTAATAATAAAAATGTTGTTATTAATTTAGCTTTAAAAGTTGCATTTTCTTTAATGTCCATTAACTTGGCCCCCCAGGTGCTCAAATCGCCACCAAACATACAAGAATCAATTGCACCAAGCATGCACCATCATGCACCACCCTAAAATTAGCTTGCACCACTACGGTTCGCCTCTAATTAATTAAAGATTTTGGGGGGCTGACGAAATGAAAGCCCCCCAGGTATCCGAAATGGAAAATTAATGTCATATTCTATGTGCACCATCCTTGCACCAATATGCACAGCCATTTTTATTTTTCTCACTGTTAATTTATTACTAAATACTGCAACCGCCACCAAACATACATGAATCAATTGCACCAAGCATGCACCATCATGCACCACCCTAAACTTAGCTTGCACCACTACGGTTCGCCTCTAATTAATTAAAGATTTTGGGGGGCTGACGAAATGAAAGCCCCCCAGGTATCCGAAATGGAAAATTAATGTCATATTCTATGTGCACCACCTTGCACCAATATGCACAGCCATTTTTATTTTTCTCACTGTTAATTTATTACTAAATACTGCAACCGCCACCAAACATACATGGATCAATTGCACCAAGCATATACCATCATGCAACACCTTAAACTTAGCTTGCACCACCACGGTTCGCCTCTAGTTCATTAATATTTTTGGGGGCTGACGAAATGAAAGCCCACCAGGTATCCGAAATGGAAAATTAATGTCATATTCTATGTGCACCATCCTTGAACCAACATGAACAGCCATTTTTATTTTTCTCAATGTTAATTTATTACTAAATACTGCAATCGTCACCAAATTGGTGCAAGGATGGTGCACATAGAATATGACATTAATTTTCCATTTCGGATACCTGGGGGGCTTTCATTTCGTCAGCCCCCCAAAATCTTTAATTAATTAGAGGCGAACCGTAGTGGTGCAAGCTAAGTTTAGGGTGGTGCATGATGGTGCATGCTTGGTGCAATTGATTCATGTATGTTTGGTGGCGGTTGCAGTATTTAGTAATAAATTAACAGTGAGAAAAATAAAAATGGCTGTGCATATTGGTGCAAGGATGGTGCACATAGAATATGACATTAATTTTCCATTTCGGATACCTGGGGGGCTTTCATTTCGTCAGCCCCCCAAAATCTTTAATTAATTAGAGGCGAACCGTAGTGGTGCAAGTTAATTTTAGGGTGGTGCATGATGGTGCATGCTTGGTGCAATTGATTCATGTATGTTTGGTGGCGATTTGAGCACCTGGGGGGCCAAGTTAATGGACGTTTTTCAATAAGCATAGCGCGGCTGCAGTGGATCCCCTACAAGTTGACTTTCCTTACGAACTCCAGTTTGGCTTGGCGAAGCTACAAGCATTTGTGGGCGGAATTTATACGTGCAAGCCAAACCCAGATTTCAGGAGAAAAGTCAACTTGTAGGGGATCCACAGGAGCCGCGCTATGATTTAAATTATTTTAAAGCGATAATTATGAAATTCATCATCGATAATTTCATTGTTAGTTATATATAAATTAAAAATATTGTCTCTGATATAATATGCCATATATGCCAATGAGCAAAATTTGTTTTTAAAGGCAGTGAAGAATAAAACCAAGCGATGTTTTCTCTAATTCTACTAATTATAAGGCCTATCTGCATAGTGAAACATCCACAAAATACCTCTGCATCTCCGCACGGTTTAAAATAAAATTTACATTCAGATTTCATATATAAAATGAAGGTAGCGTCTAATTTTCAGAACGTCGGTTAAAATCCTAGGTACTTCATTTAACTTACTCAGTTCCTTCTTTGAGTTTAGCACTAAAGCAGTTCCTAATCTTCTGCATAACTTCCTTTTCTGTCCATGATTTCCTGAACGTCACCGCTTCTTTTACAAATCCATTTTTAAATAAATACTCCTTCGACTTCCCTCTTGGAACGATCTTAGAAGATGGACCAAGAAGAAGAACGACTGTCTTATTGAAAGCGTCATTACGTGTGCTGCTCAGTTCAAAACCGGCGCTGACTAGAGATGTGTTTCTAAATGAAAGAAAAAGGGATTTATTTAAAAGCGATATGTACAAAATTACAATAATTTTAACCTTCTTACTTTTTACTTTGTCGTTTCCGTTTTTGTTTCCCAGACGTTTTAGCATTATACTGATTCGGTTTAAACAAGCGCGATAGTTCCGAAGTTATGTTGCCTCTTTGTCCACTTTCGAAATTGCGAGTCGCGTTAGTATGTAAATCAGTAGGACCCTGCATAGTGCTACAAAATAGCGATGGCTGTTCAGTACGATTTGGAACAATCGTGCGTGCGACCGATTGAAAACTATTTCCATTTTCAGTAGGATTTGGTCCAGCTAAACGCATAGCTAAAGTCCTCATTATCTCTTCGTTTGAAGCCATCTGTTGAAACGCTTCTATGACGTTATTGCCTTCACTACTACCTAAATTAAGCTGATCCTGCCCATTATTGTTACGAGCCATGACGTGAAAATGAAATATTTAACGCTATTTACGAGTGCAAAACTGCAAGTGTACTTTTCGCCGAACAACCGAAATATTTTTAGGCTACCGTGGGAAAAAGGAACGATATTTTTCAGCGCCATCTACTCACTGTAATAAACCGTGGGAACCAAACCTTTTTTTCCGAAGTTTTATGACTGTAGGAATATTGAGCGTGGGAAGGACAACAGTTACACGATTTATTATTGCCATTGAGAATGCACATGACGAAATCTTTTTCTTGTATTAATATATTATAATTTATTGCAAAATTAATAAATAACATACAGCTTAACAGGAACAAAAGGGAAATAAGGGGTTCGTTTTGTACACTTTCCTTCTCAAACAAGCTTGAGCAGTTTTCCCTTACAACGTAAACTTGAACTTTAGACCAATGTACAGGGTGTTCTGAAATGGGTAGTAGAATCAAAGTACAGTGCGTCCTATGGGCGAATTTCTTGGAAAAAGAGTGTTTAAGTTTTTTCGCCTTAGAACGCAAATTAAAACCTATGAATAGGGCTATCTATTACGATTACGTGTAGAAGTTCCAAAATCAACGCGGTTCAAAAACGAAAAAAATCCATTTAAGAATGCATTTTCATAGAAAATTATAATTTTATCTTTTTATTTTTTTGGGCCTTCAAAACAAAATATCACAAACAAAGCTGATACCATATTAAAGGCATCTTGTATCTGATTAAAAATTTGAAATTGAAGTAGGCCTAGTTCGAACCTGCGTGGAATATTTTGCTGCAAAAATATATCAGTTTTCGACTAATATATATATATATATCAGATTTCGACTAATATATATATATCAGATTTCGACTAATATATATATATCAGATTTCGACTAATATATATATATCAGATTTCGACTAATATATATATATCAGATTTCGACTAATATATATATATATCAGATTTCGACTAATATATATCAGATTTCGACTAATATATATATATCAGATTTCGACTAATATATCTATATCAGATTTCGACTAATATATATATATCAGTTTTCGAGTGATATATATCAGTTTTCGACTGATATATATCAAATTTCGACTGATATATATCAAATTTCGACTAATATATATCAGATTTCGACTAATATATATCACATTTCGACTAATATATATCACATTTCGACTTATATATATCACATTTCGACTAATATATATCACATTTCGACTAATATATATCACATTTCGACTAATATATATCACATTTCGACTAATATATATCACATTTCGACTAATATATATCACATTTCGACTAATATATATCACATTTCGACTAAGATATACCAGTTATTTAGACGAATTTTGTCCGGTTTGGCGCCCCATACTGAATAGTAACTCTTTAGTTGAGTCTAGTCAGGAAATATTATCTGCAAGTGTCGCGTCGAAGGTAGCTAACGGTAAATTTACGGATTCGGATAATGAATTTGTGTCAAAGCCGGATTCCTTGAGCGTTAACCAGGAATGTGTAGTGAAACGTCGCCACCTATCAGCTTCTAAAACTCAAAGTATACCTTCCACGTGTATTCCTCAGACACCGGAGGAATTAATGCCTAAAGCTAATGAAACGGGACCAGCTGATGTATCAGAATCATCTCAACCGCTATCCATGGAAGATTCTAGTGAAATTGATCGCGAAATCGGGGAGTTCAAGGATGAAATGGACTTTTATAACCAACCGGAGGATGGGATCAACACCTTTATGGAAGAATTTGAATCAATACAAGAAAACAACAACGACCAGCCTTTTGATCAGTGGGAGGAAATCACTGCTTTAAATGGAATCGTATATGCTATCCGCTGTACTCCAGCCCGAGTGGAAACGGATCCCAAGGCATTCTTCAAACAAACATAGGCAAGTGTTGCATGACAATATTTCGAATAAACTTCAATCAAAGAGAGGCATCAAATGGTATCTGACAATCCAAGTTCGATATATACGTCCAAATGTCATTGATGGTGATTCGGTAGCTGAATCTGAACCCCATTTTCGCGGTTTCACTCACACTACGCTTACCTGAGCAAATTGAGTCTACTGTTGGTAAAATTGTTCAATCAGTTTCGGAATACGAAACTACCGGAAGTGGTTGGTTAGCAGACCGCATTCTCTACTTGCAACTAAATATTATCGCGTACGTTCCACTTCAAGGGGGATCGTATATAGAACTTCAAAAGTATTAAGCAGACAAAAAGGCTATTATTAACGTTAAAAACGATGATAATAAATGTTTTCTATACTCTATATTAGCTAAGTTACACCCTGTTGAAAATAACCCCCAACGAGTTAATAACTATACCGCGTATGTGAATGAACTGAAACTTTTCGGGAAAACATTCCCTTATGAGCATAACTCTACCAAACCTTCTAAGTTTGAAACCGCTAACAAGATATTTTTGGATACGATGGTGTCATTTTCCCTTTGTACGTGAGTGAAAACAAAGTGGAAGAAGGGCGTCAAATAGACCTTCTGATAACTCAGGGTGATAAGAAACACTATGCCTCATGAAAAATATTAGTCGATTTCTCAGCGATTTTAGTAAAAACAAACACGAAATGTCGTATTGTCGCTACTATTTGCACCGATTTTCCGGTGATAATACCAAAGAAAATCTCGCGAAACATGTGTCTAACTGTAGTGTGCACGGACCTCATCTCATCTCTATGCCAACCAATTAAAAGACCCTATATGCAAAATTCAAAAAGTATGAATGATGCCAGAGAGAACCGTACGTGATTTATGCAGACTTTGAGTCCATCATGCCCAAAGTCGCAACATGCCTTCCAGACTCCTCTCTGTCATCATCTGCCACTTTGGCACTGCATAAATCTTGCGGATATAGTTTTTTCGTCGTGGGTCCAGATGGGACGCATGGCACGCGTGTCACGTACAGGGGAGAGGATGCGACAAAGCATTTCCTAAATAGCTTATTAGCTGAAGAAAGTGTTATCACGGAAAAAATCAAAGAAAATAAACCATTAAATTTATCAAGAGAGGAGACGGAATCATTCCAACAGGGTAGCACGTGTTATCTTTGTGGAAAATCATTTTCAAGTAGTGATTATAAAGTGCGCGACCATGATCACTACTCGGGATGTTATCGCGGTGCGGCGCATAACTCGTGCAATCTCATGTTAAAGCCACCGAAACATATCCCAGTTTTTTTACATAATTTATCACGGTATGACGCGCATCTCATTATGCAAAGTATAGGGGAAATCAAGGATAAATATATTAAGTGTAATCCGTGTAATTCGGAAACGTACATATCCTTTTCTTTAGAACAGTTATGTTTTGTAGACTCTATACGGTTTTTACCCGCATCACTCGAAACCTTAGTGAGCAATTTAGCTAAAGAGGGACCAAACAAGTTTAAAATTTGGTCTTCGATATACACACCTGAGGAAGTAGCGTTATTATTGCGTAAAGGTGTTTACCCATATGACTATATGGATGATGACAAAAAGTTCCTAGAAGAGAAATTACCACTAAAGGACGCGTTCTTTAATATCCTTACCAATACGCATATTAGCGAATCTGACTACGAGCAAGCTGGAAAAGTTTGGGAAACTTTCAACATTAAAAATTTGGGTAAGTGATAAAAGTAAATACCCTGGTGCGTTAACGCTTGTTAAAAAGCAGTTTCCAAAGGTCGAATTAGACAATGACCTCAATCCTTATGCGATTATCGCGGCTTTTGTAGCGATATCACAAACTCTCGAGGATATAAGCAGAATATTAAAAATGCTAACGCACTTAAAGTCTTCCTGTTATCTAAATGACCTATTGGAATGCTTCTATTACTTGGCGTGCATTTTTTTGACTTTCAAACCATTGCTCTCCCGACTTATTAGTGACTTTTTACCAACTCGTCGGTAGCACAAGAGCCGACCATGTAGGCCCTACGTTGGCAGTGCTACTAGGGAATGGTGGAAGCCCAGCATGTTAAAATAATAGTAATTCTGTAATTAGAGGATCTCAAACTTTTTAGCCCAGAAGAGCTTATTTTTGGAATCAATCAAGATATCGCTATTGTTGAAAAAAAAATACTCGAGCCGAACGTGAAACTCATATAGAAATGATGGGTTATCTTAAAAATCACAACAAATACCCTGGAGCGTTCACGCTTGTTAAAAAGCAGTTTCCAGAGGTCGAATCAGACAATGACCTCAATCCTTACGCGATTATCGCGGCTATTGTAGCGATATCACAAACTCTCGAGGATATAAGCAGAATATTAAAAATGCTAACGCACTTAAAGTCTTCCTGTTATCTAAATGACCTATTGGAATGCTTCTATTACTTGGCGTGCATTTTTTTGACTTTCAAACCATTGCTCTCCCGACTTATTAGTGACTTTTTACCAACTCGTCGGTAGCACAAAAGCCGACCATGTAGGCCCTACGTCGGCAGTGCTACTAGGGAATGGTGGAAGCCCAGCATGTTAAAATAATAGTAATTCTGTATTTAGAGGATCTCAAACCTTTTAGCCCAGAAGAGCTTATTTTTGGAATCATTCAAGATATCGCTATTGTTGAAAAGAAAAATACTCGAGCCGAACGTGAAACTCACATAGAAATGATGGGTTATCTTTAAAATCACCGCAAATACCCAGGAGCGTTAACGCTTGTTAAAAAGCAATTTCCAGAGGTCGAATCAGACAATGACCTCAATCCTTACGCGATTATCGCGGATATTGTAGCGATATCACAAACTCTCGAGGATATAAGCAGAATATTGTAACATGGCTGCCAGAATCATTGGAGCTTCCACTCCTTGGTTCTGGCAGGGCATATCTAGCCTCCATGTCACAAGCCACTCCCGCTTCCACAGTTGTAATATAGAATAATTTAGATCAGTGTCAATCAGTTCTTGTTATGATTTCTCCTGAGACGGAGCGTTTTTGTACTAGTCGGTTACGGGTTTATCCCTATATCAATTAACTGAATAAACTTGTTGTTGATTTTGGATGATTAAAGTAAGTTGTCTTTATTTCTTTTTATGACCCTCGGGAGAATCCGTTTTCAATTTAGTTAATCACTACCGAGGGTTACATAATTGGCGCCCGAACAGGGACCCGACCGATAAAACTAGGCCTTAAGCCTTGGTCAAGTCCCGTATTTAAACTGTTTATCATTGTAAATATATCCGCCCCCCACGTGGATCTAAGCCTCGGCTTCCACAATGGTAAATCATTAAAGATAATTTAATTAAATTAAATCTAACTTAATCATGAATAATTTTATTAATTAAACAAAATTAACATTATCTTTGTAATAAATTTATTGAAATTAGATAACTTACTTATATATTGTAAACTGAACTTGTGTTTTGATTTAAATTAACTTATGGCTTACTCGGACAATAATACATGGAGGTCACCTCGCCCATTGGAGGATGAGGAGGATGATTTAATATTAAAGAAAAGGGAAGAAAAATCAAAAGAAGATCTGTTTACGTCTACGGAAGACGATGGCGACACGCTAGCACCGCCTGAAACAGATGATCCATTGGAAGAATTTAACCGGAAACTTCGTATTGAGGAAGAGAAAGACAAAGACACGAATGAGGACGGTCGCCTCTTCAGAATCGGGATTCTCTCCTTACCACCTATTCCCTCAAAATAGTAATTCTGCCCCTAGGGGGAAGTTCAACTCCCTCGGATTTCCCTCCTCAATCTGGGATTAATTCCCTTGTTCCTCCTAAATCAGAGTCCACAAATGTTAAACCTAAAGTTAGTTTTGCTAATACACTACCAAATCCAAGAGTTAGAGCTATCGGAACCCAAACTTCTCCGTCCCAACAAATCCCTCAATTAGGCTTAGACACTACCGATGAGGAATTAAAAGCCTATATATTACCCTTACTCCAAACACTGGCAGATAATTCTAACCAAAATGTAGCAATACATAAAGCTATAGCTAATAGTTTGGATAAGTTAGTTAGGGATCTACCCACGTTAATAAATAGATGTTCTACTCCTCAGACGGGAAAAGTCCCAATTGAACCGCCAGAAAGGTTAGCTTTTATGGGATCGTCTAGCGATAATGCTACAGAATTTTTAGCTGCTTTTGAGGAGTATGCTAAATTTCATAAGCTATCAAATGAAGAAAGGTTAAAGGCGTTACCTCTCCTATTACGAGGGCATGCCCTGTATTGGTACAGGGATTTAATCCGTCAATATGACGACATGTGTAGTTTAAACCCTTCCCATCCTCATTTGGCTTGGAAAACATTTAAGAGACATTTTAAAGTCCAGTTTAGAGACTCCGAAGCTGACTCTAAGCTTAAGATAGAGATTAACCATAGAAGTCAGAAAGATATGGAGTCAGTAGAGGATTTCTTCGGGCAAGTAATAAAGTTAAACTTAGGGATGACCCATCCTCTTACCGAAAAGGAGTTAGTTCCAATAATTAAAAGTAATTTAAAGGACGAGCTTAGAACTCCCCTCCTTTTCTTACAATTTACCACTATGGAACAGTTAAGAAATTCCTGTAAAACCATAGAAAAGGATATTGAAGTTAGGAGAAAGAATGCTGAGAAAAGCGAAAAGAGAAAATCACCCCCAAAACCTAAGGTTCAAGCTGAGTCTTCTTGCCCAGCTAATAAGGGCTCTGCCCATAGTCAGTGTTCCCCCGGGCATTGTCAAAGCCCTTGTAATCCTCCTACTTCTCCTAAATGGGAATATCCCTTGAAACCCTTAGACTCTAGATCGCAAGCAAGAGCTCAAAACACTTCCAATAGAGGTCAACGATCTTATAATAGATATACTAATCAGACATCAAAATCTCCAGGTCGTCAATTGGCCTTATCATACCCCTCTACACGATCTATCACTTGCTATAGTTGTCAGGAACCAGGTCATCTAGCACCCGACTGTCCAAACAAAAAGATGATCCAGTGCGGGGAAGCCCAGACGGGAGTGGTCCCTCTCCCGGCGCCCAATAAATTCCCCTAACAAGAAGCGTGTCGCGTTCCCCCTGCGGATCGAGTCCGTCAGGAAGGGTTCAGTTTATAAAAGGGTTACCATTCCCGTTACTTTTGAACACGCGACAGTGCAAGCTAAATTAGATAGTGGGGCAGATGCCTCTTTTATTAGTCTAGATCAGTGGCAAAAAATCTGTAAATATAGGAATTCTTCAGAATTACCTGAAGATGAAAAATTAGACTGTGTAGTTTGGGGCGACGGCCGTTATACGTTTACAAAGGTTCTCACGAACTAGAGTTTACTCTTAAATCAAATGAAAGTGAGAAACCATTTAAATTTAAATTTTACATAGTTCCTTCCCTCCATAGTGACTTTATATTGGGTCAAGATTTTCTTGAAGAAAACAGGGTCAAATTAGATTTTGAATCATCACAATGTTTAGTGGGTAACCTAAAGATCCCTTTTTCAATTCCATCTGAAAAGGATCCAATAGATAAGGAGATTGTGAACAGTATTAGGGACGCAGTTTCCGCAGCTCCTATCTCTGACGAACAACGTCATCAATTGGAATCCCTGTTATTGAAATTTCCTGAGTTGTTTTCGGATAAAGTCGGAAGAACAGGACTAATCTTCCATGAGATTCATACGGGTAATAGTCCGCCCATAAAGTCTCAGCCTTATCGTGTTAACGACCAGAAAAGGAAAATTATTGAACAACATGTTAGGGAAATGTTAGATGACGGGATAATCAGACCCTCAGTATCTCCTTGGGCTTCGCCCGTAGTTTTAGTTGATCAAACAAAACGGGGTAAACCCTATAGGTTTTGTATTGATTACAGAAAACTAAATCAAGTTACCATCAAGGACCCTTATCCCCTGCCTAATATTGAGGATATGTTTGCTAGGGTTGGAAAACCGAAATACATAACAACGCTTGACCTTAAATCAGGGTATTGGCAAGTGGAAATGCATCCTTAAAGCAAAGAAAAAACTGCTTTCGTGACTCATATGGGAAAGTACGAATTCAATGTACTCCCTTTTGGGCTTTGTAATGCCCCTAGCTCCTTTCAGCGTCTAATCGACGAGATTTTTAGGGACGCAGATTACTTCCAATTAATAGACTATTTAGATGATTTAATCTCGCTTAGCGAAGATTGGGATCAACACTTAACGTGTTTAGAATATGTCCTAAATTGATTAAAGGAAGCGGGTCTCACCCTTCAGTTAAAAAAATGTCGTTTTGCTCAAAAAAAAGCTACCATATTTGGTCACATAGTCAATGAAACAGGGGTGCATATAGATCCTTCTAAGATAGAAGCCATTCAGAAATTTCCTCCTCCTAAAAAATATTAAGGAAGTTCAGAGATTTTTAGGGATGGCAGGTTGGCACAATAGGTTTATTAACCACTATTCTCAAATAGTAGCCCCTATTAATAAGCTTAAAAGAAAGGATCAAAAATTTATTTGGGGTTTCGAACAGCAACAAGCGTTCGAAAAAATTAAGGAAGCCATTTGTAGAGCTCATCCGTTAGCTTCCTTTAGAAGGGATTCCCCGTGCATTTTAACTACAGATGCTAGTGATGCAGGGTTAGGTGCCCTTCTTTCCCAAATTCAGGATAATATAGAAGTCCCTATAGCTTATGCTAGCACAGGGCTAAAAGATGCCGAAACTAGGTACTCCACTAGCGAGAAAGAGTGTTTAGCCATTTGTTGGGCGGTTAAGAAGTTTAGGCCCTTTCTAGAAGGTCGTAAATTCACTTTCCTTACTGACCATCCGGCTTTACAGTGGTTGTTTAATATCAGGGAACCAAATTCTCGTCTAGTTAAATAGGCTATGTACCTTCAAACATTTGATTTAACTATCAAACATAAGAAAGGAGTAGAAAACTTAGTAGCAGACGCTTTGTCGAGGGCCCCGATAAACGTTTTAAGTATCAATCTTAGTTCCTCTACTTCCAATTCAACTAGTAATTTGGATCCAACTAGTAGTAGTACTAGTCAAAATTCTACCGGTAGTAGTAATTCATCTTCCTCTAGTGATTCTGTTGACGGTCGGATACGTCCTCCAGGTCCTAGAGCTTTATATTCAGTCTTTACCATAGAAGACGTAAGAAATTCTCAGAGGGAAGACCCATTTGCTTCCCATATTATTAATTCCTTGCAAGGTCCTAACCCAGTTAGGAATAAAATGTTTGAGTTAAAAAATGATCTTCTTTATAGAAGACCGTACAGGAACCATCCTGAGAAAATTTATTTACCTCCTCGTTTAAGGCTAGAAGCCATGAGGTTGTTACACGACCACCCACTATCCGCTCACAGGGGCAAAGATAAGACCCTTAGCAAAGTGACTTATAGATATTGGTGGCCCACTATAGTTAGTGATGTCCAGGACTATGTAAGAGGATGCTCTTTATACCAGCAATTTAAGGCTAGAAATAGGAAAAAGCCAGGGCTAATGCAACCCTCCGAAATTACAAGTCCTTGGGTACAAATAAGTGTCGACATAATGGGACCCTTCCCTTTAAGTAGACACCATTATAAATATTTAATAGTTTTTGTCGATTACATGACTAAATTCGTAGAAATGATTCCACAAAAAACCATTACTGCTAAGACATGTGTACAGGCGTTCAAGTCAATTATCACTAGGTGGGGAGCTCCTAAAGCTATTCTCAGTGATAGAGGGGTTCAGTTTACTTCGAAACTTTGGCTGCAAACGTGCAGAGCTTTTAGGATAAACCCAAAGTTTACAACCCCCTAAACCCCTAAGGGAAATCCCACTGAACGTGTCAATAGAGTAATAGGTGAATTAATATCATTTTATGTCGGGAATCACCATGATAGATGGGATGAATCCCTTGACCTTCTTCAATTTGCTATAAATTCCGCACCCCATGAAACAACGGGCAGATCCCCGTTCTTTTGAATTTAGGGCGGGAGCCAAGTCTCCCTTGGGATTTAGATATTGAATAACCCATTCAGGACAATGATGAACCCAGTCGTGATAAGGCTTTAAAGGTTCTTAAGGAACAATTAGCATTCAGCAATGAATTGTCTAAGTTAGCAAAAGCCCACCAGAAAAAATACTACGACCTCCGCCATGACCCGCTAGAGTTTGCGGTAGGAACATTAGTATGGATGGAAACTCATCCTTTATCTAGTACGACTGGTCAGCTTATGAAAAAGCTTAGTCCTAAATGGGCAGGTCCCTTTAAAATCGTGGCAAAACATTCTCCCGTAGTATATGAGTTAGAGGACGCTAACTCAGGACAGAATGTAGGAAAAGTTAATTTAGAGCATTTGAAACTCTACTGGACTAATGTAGCCGTCTTCGACAATGCCGAAAATGCCCCCATTTCTCAATCAGAAGTAGCCGATGAAATTGAACCTAGTCCTCCTACGGATGGTGGTAGCGCGCACCACCAATCTGCGGAGACTTCCTCAACTTCATCTGAATCATCATCATCTTCTACGTCACCGTCACCGCAGGACGGTCAGGAAAGCAATCAACCGATTATTCCTGGTATTCCAGATGTCCCTCAAGCCTCGACATCAAGTACAGTAGAAGATCAAGCAGCGGACCAACCGATCCCTCCTGCAGTTCGGGATATTTCACATCGACCTACAGATTCTGATAGTGAACCGGGCATGGCCCTTTTTGAAGACCCTCCTCTCCTCCTTTTTACCTATCATGATATGAGGGCTTTTCAGCTCGATCATCCCTCAAACGATAGTCCGCCTTCTGTGGCAGGGGAGGCTTCCCCGTCTGATCAAGAATCAGTCGAGGAACCAGAGCTACATAAGTCAACGTCCAGTTTTTCAGAAGAAATTCGAACACCGGAAGACAAATCAACGTCTTCTGAACAATTAGTCACGGAACCGGCGTTACAGCATTCTCCCTCTTCTGGTTTTTCGGAGGCAATAGAACCTCCCGAACCGATTTTTGCTCCTTCGGAGGAATTATCTACCCCTGAACAGATACCTCAATCGAAATCCCAATTACAGCGTGTGTCTGACAGTTCATCAACGACGTTGTCGGATTCAATGAGAACTCCTCGTTTAAATAGGGCTACATTACCCGATATTTACTTAGAACCTTTTAAATTGGGATGGCGTCGAGAGGTATGTAAGAGGGCGACGGTTCAGCCCGGAGGTAACGAAGTTGATATTTATTATCGACCTCCTTATGATAAAAGATTAAGGTCACCCTATGAGGTTCAAGTTTACCTTAACAATAATAATATCACGAACCTAAAAAGGGAATACTTCTGTTTTTCCCGAGAACCAATCTCTTTTTTCCCTTGGGAATTTATTTCCCAAGCGACAAAAAGAAAATACTAATATTTCTAATGTCAGATGACCGAAGGAGGACGTCCACTACCCACTACTTTGATCCTCCGTAAGGAGAGCGTAATATCACGGTAAAAGGGAAGCCCTTCGGATATGAAGATGGAACAGAAGCTCAGGCAGCACCAATGAATAAAAAATCATCATTCTTTTTTTGTGAACGAACTTAAAATTACTTATACCCCTGCTAATGATTTTAAGGGTTCCTCGGGGTAACCCTAAACTGGAAAAAAAATTCTATTCTATATTTTTGTATTATAAACAAGTTTCTAAAGAGGGGGGATGTAACATGGCTGCCAGAATCTTTGGAGCTTCCACTCCTTGGTTCTGGCAGGGCATATCTAGCCTCCATGTTACAAGCCACTCCCCCTTCCACAGTTGTAATATAGATTAAGTTAGAATATTGTTATCAGTCTCTAGTCAGCTCTCTGACAGAGCGGTTGATCATATTGTTAGCTAACTGTAAAGTGTACGGTTAAGTTGGGTTTATCCCTTGTTTGTTTATATTAATAAAATATTGGAAGACTTGTTTTCTACTTTGGATAATTAAAGTAAGTTGTCTTTATTTCTCTTTATGGCCCTCGGGAAAGTCCCCCTTTAATTTAATTAATTACTACCGAGGGTTACACCATACTCGATATTTGAGTTATGCCTCATGAGTGGTCAAAATGTAGCTACAATAGTGTTTTGCACGTCATCGGTTTTGCTCTTAAGTCTAGGAAAAGAACTATAATTTCTACTACTATCCTACCAAAAAATCTCCCACTCTTAAAGGTGTTACGCGACTCTCTTAAAGGTGTTACGCGACACTCTTAAAGTTGCTACGCGACACTCTTAAAGGTGTTACGCGACACTCTTAAAGGTGTTACGCGACACTCTTAAAGGTGTTACGCGACACTCTTAAAGGTGTTACGCGACACTCTTAAAGGTGTTACGCGACACTCTTAAAGGTGTGACGCGACACTCTTAAAGGTGTGACGCGACATTCTTAAAGGTTTGACGCGACACTCTTAAAGGTGTGACGCGACACTCTTAAAGGTGTGACGCGACACTCTTAAAGGTGTGACGCGACACTCTTAAAGGTGTGACGCGACACTCTTAAAGGTGTGACGCGACACTCTTAAAGGTGTGACGCGACACTCTTAAAGGTGTGACGCGACACTCTTAAAGGTGCTATGCCGCACCCTTTAAGGAGTTGCACAACATTAATATGAGAGTAAAAATTCTCTTTCAGTGCGATATAAGAGTTAAAAAGGTGTTAAACTGCACCTGTGTTGCACAATTTTATACTTATCTTTGCCACCAATTGCTCAAATAAGTGTTATTAAACCCTTTCAGGGGTGTAAATGAACACCTGTAACGGTGTCAAAATTGGACCCATATAAACTACTTTTAAAGGTGTTAAAGCACACCCAATTTTCTTAGAGTGTAGAGAAGCGATTTACTCATTTCATAAATTAATTCAATTTCAATCTCAGGTCCCCAAAGTTTAAATTGCAACGGAGTCTCTCGTTTTCCTTCGGTCTTGTGGAGTTTGGCGTCTTTCGTTCTATTGGTTTTCGTATCTTCGGAAATGACGTCACAATATTCGTGAAAATCGGAAGCACTTCCTTTCGACACCATCGACGATGTATTTCACTTTCCCAATGCTAAACCTTTGCTGACGAAAAACTTGGCAGAATTCAATTTCATTAGGTTAATATAAGTGTTACGCGTTACTTTCTCATTCGGTTAATATACGTCCTTCATTCTTTTCATCTTAGGTGTTTTTCATTTTTATTTCTTTATTTTCGATTTAGAAAAATGCCTTGATTAAAACGGCATATGCGGAAGTAATAAAGCGAGCAGATGCGAACCCGAATTCGTGTTTACCAGACATACGGCACTTTGACCGAAGACAACGATATTCATTCAGGAATTGAAAATCGAGAAAAATTTATGATCTTCACTGGAATATAATAAATACCCGGTACGCAAAGACTGGAAGTTGTAAATTGAAACTAAGCAGGGTTGGCAAGTTTTAAACAACTTGTTTTAAACTTTGGTTTAAAACTTGTTTTAAACAGCCATGAAAAAAAAACTTTAATTTGTTTAAAACGTTTTAAACAAAAAGTTTAAAACATGTTTTTTTTATGGAGAAAAATTTCGAATATTTTTAACTCTTTTTTTATTTGAAAATGAGCGAAAAGATTAAATAATAGAAATAATAAGCTCCAGTCAAAACCTTCCAATTATTCGACTGTTTCAAATGTGTGTTTAATTGTTTGGAGACCCTACCAGTTGTTTTATCCATTACCAATCTGTATTGATGACTGATATTCAAAAATATGATTAAGGATAACTTATTTTGTCATCTACTTAAAGCAAAGCAATAACATTTTTCCCATGTGGTTTCTCTACACTGTTGGTACATTTTACTGTTCTAAAAAGATTACGCGTAATCTATAAAGCCAGGCCTTTGACAGTGCTAAAATTAATACGCCTAATCCGATAACGGAAAACATGAGCTCCTACAAATACGTAAGGGGTGGTGAAGTTTCAAATGTATAATGAGTTCTGACCAAGAATCTCGGAAGTACGGAAGCGGAAATGACTGAATAGTGGCCACAAAAGAAATAAGGCATTTAGACATTAGGGGTTAAATGTACAAATTTACGCATCACACTCATTTTGTATCCGCTATTAAAAAAATTATATTTTCCTTTTGAAAAGATCGTTTGCTCTTTTTTTAACAGTCAGTAGAATTTTTCAAATATTAAATATTGTATCCTCAACACGTACTCCCTTTTAAATAATTAATTTCATGATAAAATGTTTTCCGAAAATCTAACTTTAAATCGTGTTATAAACAATAAAAACACAAACTTTTTTAACTAAGTTTTTGCCAACCCTGACAAGGACCCTTTCTTACACCTTCAAATTCTAAATTTTAGGAGCTCTTGATTTTCCTGTTTGACTTTGCAGTACATGTTCGTTTTACGTTGGTCTAGGGGTATGATACTCGCGCTGGTTGCGAGTGGTACCAGGTTAAATCCCGGAAGGTCGCGTCTTAGAGCTTCATATTATAAATTTAGGAGTATTTTTATTTTCGTGTTTTACTTCTCTATACGTTTCGTGGTTCGTTGGTCTAGGTGTATAATACTTGCTTTGGGTTCAAGTGGTCCCTGGTTCTAATTCCACACGGACAATTTCTTACACCTTGAAATTCAAAATTTATTCAATATTGAACGCTTAAAATAACTAATATCATAAAATAATTTCGGAAAATCTAATTTGTTCTTGAAAATGCGTAAATTTGTAGTTTTTTCAATCAATTTGGAGGGAATAAATCGACTAACTGTTAAATCACTTGATTGAATTCAATATTGATTAAGGATTAAATTAATATAAATAAAGAAAAATTGCAATATCGGGACTTCAGTCAATTGATAAACGTCACTCTTATCGTTTGTTTTTTCTGTCTTGGTCCAAAGCAAGACCTTTTTTTAAACAAGTAGGTTGTGAAAATAAGCGCCTTGCGCTAGCGGGAGTAGTGGCTTAAATGGAGACCGGCGATATAGACAATTAGATCTGGAAGAGTGATTTAAACATGTTTAAAACTAGTTTTTTTTTGTGTTTTTTTACTGTTTTTTTCTACTTGTTTAAAAAACAGTTTAAAACAAAAAATCGTGTTTTAAACAATAAAAAACACAACTTTTGTTTTTTTTTAAAAAAACATAATTTTTGCCAACCCTGAAACTAAGCCAGCAGCCTTTAATGATCAGGGTTGGCAAAAATTATGTTTTTTTAAAAAAAAACAAAAGTTGTGTTTTTTATTGTTTAAAACACGATTTTTTGTTTTAAACTGTTTTTTAAACAAGTAGAAAAAAACAGTAAAAAAACACAAAAAAAAACTAGTTTTAAACATGTTTAAATCACTCTTCCAGATCTAATTGTCTATATCGCCGGTCTCCATTTAAGCCACTACTCCCGCTAGCGCAAGGCGCTTATTTTCACAACCTACTTGTTTAAAAAAAGGTCTTGCTTTGGACCAAGACAGAAAAAACAAACGATAAGAGTGACGTTTATCAATTGACTGAAGTCCCGATATTGCAATTTTTCTTTATTTATATTAATTTAATCCTTAATCAATATTGAATTCAATCAAGTGATTTAACAGTTAGTCGATTTATTCCCTCCAAATTGATTGAAAAAACTACAAATTTACGCATTTTCAAGAACAAATTAGATTTTCCGAAATTATTTTATGATATTAGTTATTTTAAGCGTTCAATATTGAATAAATTTTGAATTTCAAGGTGTAAGAAATTGTCCGTGTGGAATTAGAACCAGGGACCACTTGAACCCAAAGCAAGTATTATACACCTAGACCAACGAACCACGAAACGTATAGAGAAGTAAAACACGAAAATAAAAATACTCCTAAATTTATAATATGAAGCTCTAAGACGCGACCTTCCGGGATTTAACCTGGTACCACTCGCAACCAGCGCGAGTATCATACCCCTAGACCAACGTAAAACGAACATGTACTGCAAAGTCAAACAGGAAAATCAAGAGCTCCTAAAATTTAGAATTTGAAGGTGTAAGAAAGGGTCCTTGTCAGGGTTGGCAAAAACTTAGTTAAAAAAGTTTGTGTTTTTATTGTTTATAACACGATTTAAAGTTAGATTTTCGGAAAACATTTTATCATGAAATTAATTATTTAAAAGGGAGTACGTGTTGAGGATACAATATTTAATATTTGAAAAATTCTACTGACTGTTAAAAAAAGAGCAAACGATCTTTTCAAAAGGAAAATATAATTTTTTTAATAGCGGATACAAAATGAGTGTGATGCGTAAATTTGTACATTTAACCCCTAATGTCTAAATGCCTTATTTCTTTTGTGGCCACTATTCAGTCATTTCCGCTTCCGTACTTCCGAGATTCTTGGTCAGAACTCATTATACATTTGAAACTTCACCACCCCTTACGTATTTGTAGGAGCTCATGTTTTCCGTTTTCGGATGAAGCGTATTAATTTTAGCACTGTCAAAGGTCTGGCTTTATAGATTACGCGTAATCTCTTTAGAACAGTAAAATGTACCAAAAGTGTAGAGAAACCACATAGGAAAAATGTTATTGTTTTGCTTTAAGTAAATGACAAAATAAATTATCCTTAATCATATATTTGAATATCAGTCATCAATACAGATTGGTAATGGATAAAACAACTGGTAGGGTCTCCAAACAATTAAACACACATTTGAAACAGTCGAATAATTGGAAGGTTTTGACTGGAGCTTATTATTTCTATTATTTAATCTTTTCGTTCATTTTCAGATATAAAAAGACTTAAAATATTCGAAATTTTTCTCCATAAAAAACATGTTTTAAACTTTTTGTTTAAAAGTTTTAAACAAATTATAGTTTTTTTTAATGGCTGTTTAAAACAAGTTTTAAACCAAAGTTTAAAACAATTTGCTTAGAACTTGCCAACCCTGGTTTGTTGATGGGACGCGCCTTGTATTTGAATTTCGTTCCCTCGAAACTACCACATTTAACGGGCCGGAGGCTTTTTCTTTATCGCCGTCTGTTTTCGGTCTCTCTTTCAGCCCCGAAAACAGCTGTAGAGAGAAATGTTATTTACTAAAAATGTATGCGGTCAGTGTGTTGTTTTTGCATTTTAATGTTTCTGATCGTGGTGCGCGTCGAGGTTTACGAATCCAACGTGTGTTACGAAATGAAAATCAAGGGTGGATACCATATGATCTATGCTTTAAAAGGAATTTGACCGCGAAGTCAAGCAAAACGGTATTAGGCCTTGCCAAAAGTTGACAGCTATAGTAAGCCTTCGTCAAATTATCACATGTCAATGATATAAGAAATTGACCCTCGGATATCCTTGATGAGGAATGGTTTAAAGTTACAATCTCTCGATTT
>JAEQBA010002729.1:0-18893 GCA_019434445.1 Phalangium opilio
TTTTTTATGAAATGTAAAGTATAAATAAATGTTGTAATTTTCAATGTTACTTGTTTGCCCTGTTTTATATTGTCCTTGAAAATAAGAGTATAGTAAAATATAGTTTATTTAAGTTTGTGAATAATTAAGGCTTAGCTGATAGTCAATAGATGACTACGGTCAGAAGTCCATTAAATTAGCCTTGGAGATGTGAATTACCGTAATTTTTAAAAATGGTAATTTACCGGGTAAATTACGGAAAAATTACCATTAAATTACAGATTAAAATTTTGGAATAACAAAAATTACCGCGGTGTGATTACGTATTTACCGGTAAATTACCATTTTAAAATACGGTAAGATATAAATCGGTAATTTACGCGGTATTTGGTAATTAAGGATGGTAAATTACCGACTCACATCTCTATTGGAGGTAAACAAATAATATAGCTGGTATAGCGTACGTCTCTGCTGGGGTAAGAACTCCTTTTAACTCCATGGATGGGGGGTTAGTTTTTTTCCCCGTTTCCTAACACTGTTAGAAATCTCGAGCTCCTCTCTTGGAAATCTTTCTTCACGTGAGCGGGGCGTAACTTCTTCAGCCCATGAACTTTGCATCTTTAAATGGACCAGAAAGCGGGTAGATTCCTCAAAATAGCAAGTTTGCTTTTTAAAAAGATAAAAAAGGAACGGCCACGGTCGTTAAATTGTTTTTCATTCTTTTCAATAGGTTTATGAAGAATCATAAAAAACCGAATGGTCTTGACTGTTCCCAAACTCACAGCCCCCCCTATCCCTTCCCCCGATGCTATGCTAAAGATGGCTCGGTTTTACAGAAGAAGGGGGCGTTTTCCGGTCCCTTTAAAGACCCAGCGTTCATTTTCAGCCACCTGAACAGGGAGTCTGAGAAAAGTTATCGCGGGGTGACGAATGTGTCGCCCTTCTTCAGTATTGCTACAAAAGAGAGGGGACTCCCAAACCCTGCTTTTCGTTACTTCCTAGGCTAATTTAATGGACTTCTGCTACGGCGTAAATCGCAGCCTTAAAATGATGATTATATTTTATTATAGTCAAGTTCATGGCTTGTGCGTCTTTGTAATTATAGGTTGAATGAGTTTTTCTCGGTGTACTTCCGTTTTCCCCTTCCGCGTTTAAAACTTTGAGTAGTTAAAGGGTATGAGAAGCTTCGTTTGAAAAACCTCTGATTTATATAACAAAAGATAGAATTAATTTCTGTGAATTCAAAAATATCAAGCTTTTAATTCTCCGATTTCTGGTTATTTGGCAATATGTATTTGAAAATGCTTCGTATGAAATAATTTGAAATCCACTTTTTAAGAAAGGCTAAAACGTTTCCCTGTTGGCTGACGTCACACACGCGAGATGGTGCCACTCTCTCCGATATCAGACCCAGAGTTTAGACAGGGGAGAAGTATGGACAAAGCTAGAGACGCGTATACCTCGCGCGTTTAGGATTCTCGCGCTTTTTTTCCTCACGTCATAGTGATGTCATCAAACGGGCGAACAAGCTCGACAAGACAACATTGTTGATATATCGAAACTGAGTTGTCGTGATTTTGCAATGGATTTTAAAAATAGAAACTTTGGTTCAATCAGAAGTAAATGGTTCAATTATATTAAAAACTTGATATTTTGAAAGTAGAGACTTGAAAGTGTAATATAATACCACTTTCGTGCTAAAATATGATATGAAATTGTAAATTCCCATACCCTTTAAGTTATTCTCAAAAATCTCACCTTAAAACGCCACTTATATTTAATTTTAGTTAGGTTCATGGCTTGCGTGTCGCTATAATTAAAGTTAAAGGAGTTTTACTCTGTGTACTTCAATGGACTCCATCCGCGCTAAAAACTATAAAAGTAGTTAAGTTATTTTCAAAACGTGTGTTCGTACACTATATAAATAGCACTTAAATACGCCTGTAAAAGTGTTAGACCTAGTTTAGCATTAGGTTTAGTTTGAGGCACGTGCGTTTAGCTTTTTTGTAATCTCGAACTTGGAGCTTTTCCTACGTAATTTGGAAATGAATAAATCGTCAAATCTGCCTGAAGATTATTTCGCCATTTGATCTCTCTGTTACCTCAACGTGGTGGTAGGGTTTAGCGTTGATTAAAACTAATTTATTTTAATTAAAGTTACCATAAATCATCCAAAATTATTTAAAATTCCCAATTATTAATATTTTTTTTTCAGTTTTCACGGCTGATACCAGAAGTTATATCTAGTATCTCAGAGAGAAGGTATAAATTCGCCAGATTTCCAGCTTTATCTCCAGTCCAAACGTAGGTCCGGAGTCAATCCCCGTCTCTAAATTACAACCAGCATCTCATTGGTTCTTGAAAACTCACGTCAGCGCGACGACGCGAGTGACGAAAATTACAGTCATATATTCCGACTGGGGAGAGGCGAAATAGCCCGGCGCCTCCTTTTACGTCCCCCCTTGTATTTTGAAAGGGGGACTGGGACTATGGCGCGCGAATACAAAGGCATCTTATACCTTCTCTCTGAGATACTGATATAACTTCTTGCTGATACTTTAACAAAAAATTTTAAACGTAACTAATTTTTTTCCTCAATAAACTTTTTTATTTTTACTTCAGTTGTTGGACTTTCAAAATAATTCTAAGCCTACAAATGCTTAGTTTAATTTCCCTCGCTATAATTGGTTGCTTTTTTAAATTTCCCTCGCTATAATTGGTTGCTTTTTAATTTCCCTCGCTATAATTGGTTGCTTTTTAATTTTCCTATCTATAATTGGTTGATTTTTTAATTTCCCTCGCTATAATTGGTTGCTTTTTTAATTTCCCTCGCTATAATTGGTGGTTTTTTAATTTCCCTCGCTATAATTGGTTGTTTTTTAATTCCCCTCGCTATAATTGGTTGTTTTTTAATTTTCCTCGCCATAATTGGTTGCTTTTTTAATTTCTATCGCTATAATTGGTTGCTTTTTTAATTTCGCTCGCTATAATTGGTTGCTTTTTTAATTTCGCTCGCTATAATTGGTTGATTTTTTAATTTCCCTCGCTATAATTGGTTGCTTTTTTAATTTCCCTCGCTATAATTGGTGGTTTTTTAATTTCCCTCGCTATAATTGGTTGTTTTTTAATTCCCCTCGTTATAATTGGTTGTTTTTTAATTTTCCTCGCTATAATTGGTTGCTTTTTTAATTTCTATCGCTATAATTGGTTGCTTTTTTAATTTCGCTCGCTATAATTGGTTGCTTTTTTAATTTCGCTCGCTATAATTGGTTGCTTTTTTAATTTCCCTCGCTATAATTGGTTGCTTTTTTAATTTCCCTCGCTATAATTGGTTGCTTTTTTAATTTCCCTCGCTATAATTGGTTGCTTTTTTAATTTCGCCGGCTATAATTGGTTGATTTTTTAATTTCCCTCGCTATAATTGGTTGTTTTTTAATTTAGAATCTATGACGTTTCACCTACGTCACTTCATGACAAGCTCTAAGTTACCAGTGACAAACTTATGGACATATCTTTTGAACTTACGATGGAACTAATAGTTTTACCCGAGTAGTAGTAGTAGTAGTATTAAAAAATTGAAATATTGGAAATGAAGAAAGTAGGGCCTGGCATCATATGACTCACCTTGCCTCGCACTCAAATTGGAAACATTCCGCATCACCGGTATAGGGAGCTAACAGTCACACCCTTCTATCTCTTACTGGAGTTTCATCCGCCCTAACGGTTGCAAACAGTATTCTACGCGCAAAAATGCCAAGCAGAGGGGGGGGGGCTGCGTGACGTCAGACTATCTCTTCCCCGTAGTCAGTTGTTAGCTCCCTATAGACGGCTCTTACAGCCGATGACTTCGATGCCTCTTCGCTTACAATCGTGACATTAAACCGGAAGTTCCGAAAATCGTTCAGTAGCGAATGCGCATTCAACGGAGCCTCCGTTGAGCGTTACTGAACCATAGAGACTATAAACCCCAAGGAGTGGCAGGTCCCCCGCTCTACAAGCGCAAATAATGATGTTGCTCTAAAATTGGTACATGAGAGCTTCCGGCCCGTTTAATTTTGCTTAGCGGAAGTTGCCCTATGCCAGGAAAAAGGGCAACAAGTTGAGGCATTCCTTCCACTCCTCTACTTCCATTCTCTTTGACTGAACGCAGATAGAGTGGTACTGACACGGAGGAGCTTAGGAGATATATTGGTAGTCCAAATTGTATTACCTGAGCTGACGAATTCCAATAGTGGCCAAAGACGAGAGATAGAAGGGTCGATTTTCAATTTGGGATTTTCGAATTCCTCGATTATTTCACAAAATTCTGGATTACGGAGGTGATAACAAAATATTACTATTAAATCATGTGATTATTTCCAATTTTCTCAAGATTTCACGTGATTTCCGGTGATTATCGGAGATTTCTGATTACCTTTGATTACGCATAAGAATGATTTTGATTACTGATGATTTTTTAAGAATTCTAGAAATCAAGTAAAATCGATTTCAGCGGTTTTGTACACCTGATTATTCAAGTGACTAACCCCTCTGTAGAGATAGCGAGAGCACGTAAACGATGTGGTTTAATTATGGGCAAGACCATCTTGTTTCAATCAGGATTAGCAATACACTCGACGAGCGTGTTAATATCTTTTCCATTATATTTGTTGACCATAAATGTCATTGTACGCTATTCTAATGTTTCTTATCATTACATGGTCATCCTACGTACGTCCTACATAAGTTACTCAAATATTACTTATGATACTGGTCAGAGCAAAGTATGGTTTGTTGCGAGTGGTCAACTGGTCAGTACCTGTTTAAGAAAGAAATCACGCCTTCCTGCCTTTCTTTCTGTCTGTCCAATCAATAACAGAGACCGCGGGGAACACTACGCGGTTGTGTTTGAAGCAAGGTTATTTCATTTCCGTAAAACGATAGTAACGGTTGTGATATCGTGTACGGTATTCATTAAATTTAAATTCAAATTTAATATATTTATCACGTAAGTAATTTCTTTAATCTTAAATGAAAATAGAGTGTTAGCAAAAGGGTAAATATAAAAAAGTAATATATATGTATATATGTATATATATATATATATCTGTTATTAGTCAGTATTATTAAAGACAAATCGAAATAACTCAAAAGAAAATGAGCTAGGTTAATGAAAGCCTTTAATGTTAGTGTTAAATAGGGATGAACTGGTCATCTCATTTATATAAAAAGTACCTTTATCTAATAACTAATAAGCAATAATAGGTATAAAACTGTTGATAAAAATAAAAATTAATATTTTATATCACCATATTTTGAAATGACAAAGTACTAAAAGTTAGTTTTGCAAATATTTTTTAAGTTTTAAATTAATTTAATTATTTGCTTTTCATTACTTCAACGATAAATCACTAACAATTACTAGAAGTCTAAGGATAAAAGTAGGGTTGTAAATTTTCCGGAAAAATAAAACGCGGAAAATTTTCCTCTTCGCGAAAAATTTTCCGCTAATCGGAAAAATATAAAACTAGCAATTATGTGAGCTTTGAGTCAATTTATCTAACTTTTAAAGGTTTAAAACATTCTCCAGTTATTTTGCCATCTTTAGTAGATTTATTAAAGTACCACCAAATATTAGTGGTTGATTTTCCCATAATTTGTGACTTTAAACAGGGTTAACAAACTTAATAACATTAACAACATAACACCTCGTTTCCCTTACAATGACGCAGACGATCACTATCCTTTATGCCTGATAATCTTTTGTTTCACTTGGGTCTCTTAACGGTTAGGTCTCGAATCTCTAACGCCTTATACCGTCATAAGAGCAGACAGTAACCCTATGCATGCAAGCGATAGTGGTCATCTGATTTGTACCAAATGAGTGAGCTTTTCCTATAGAGAATAGGGGTCACTAGACTATGTTTTTTTTCTTGGACAATTTTTTACCCCTCCGAATTCACCTAAAACCAAATAATGAATGTTTTGAAAAGAAATTCAATTGAAAAACCGGTAGCGGAAAAATACGGAAAATTTTCCGGAAAAATATAGCTCGGTCATTTTCCGACTTACAACCCTAGATAAAAGGGTCTCTCGGGATATACTAGTTAAAAAAGACCAGCCGTGATATTATTTTCGAAGTACCTCTAAACATTGCACCTAGTAGTATAATTCATGAAATTGCTCTTTAAATTATTTCCTACTGTTTTTGTAAATGGCACTGTCCTACTAAAAATATCGGGTATCGGTTGAAGTATCGGTTTTTGTATCATAGTGAGTAAATATCGGTGTTGGTTCCTGTTTGCACCGGTATCGGGTTAAGCCGGGTATCGGCCATCTCTAGTGTTAAATTTTTCAGTGAAGATATTTAGCCCATCCGTCTTTTGAACTATTCGCGACTTCATGCCAATTCTATATGCTTTGCAATATTATTATTCTACTAAAGTAGGTTCTTGCATATAGATTTGTAAATTAGTTAGTATTATCTGAAATATATAATACCTCTCTTTGAGAGAAGTGTACCACAAAGCGGGGGTAATTTTAACATCATTCCCAACATCATTTTACATTTGGAGTGCTCAAGGTTACTAAACAGAATCACATACGCGATAAATAGTTCCCTACTCATCATTACTCTATTATCGCTTAATTATTTGACAAGGAGCATGCGCTTGTGGATTTTTCTCCCACGTCAAGACAATCAAGGTTTGTGCCTATTTGATTGCTGGGGATTTAAAATACCAAACAGTTATTGAATTCACCCCAGCACGGTGGCATGCCCATCTGAAGTTTGATGAGCAGGATAGCAAACAAAAAGACTCCTTCGCCTGGGAAAAATCATGTTACATAACTAAAGTATTAAGAGAGTGTCATCCTTCTTCTATTATCCCCTTCTGGTATTATTCAACTATAACCTAAGAGTTTCATTCCATCAGGAAAATTAATATATAAACGTCGAAGCGTCGGAAATATTTTTGAAAAACAAGTTTATGTATTGTCAATATCCTAAGCACACAGAAGTACAGGGTCGGAAATAAGCACAAGACACTTTTAATTTTAAAAACAAAGGGGATCACTGGACGCTTGACCAACAAATTTTTTCGACGTTTTGTCAGCTTGACTATGCAGACGCGACGCAATTTTTGCGCACTCTAGTGGACAATGCCCTATAAATTTTCCAGTCAAAGGGGGTACCACTGGGCTCATGTCCTATAAACATGTTTTTCTTATTTCCGGCCCTGCAGAAGTATAGTCGGAGCCCCCGCGATCTATCTAGGCCCCGTGCGTGTCTATTTTTATGTGGGAAAATACCGAGTTTCGTAGAGGAAATATTTTTACACTATATGTACTAGATGGCGCTTTTATTACCATTGCGACCGGGGTCTTCCATAAATTATCTTTGATATTTTAGGGGCCAATTATAAAAATTTCTTGAAAGAGAAAGGTTTCACCCTTAAATTAAAGTAATTGTTTTAGAGGCTATTTACTCTTTTATTGAATCTTTTGGTTAGATTGTATGGATAACAAAATTAATTGTGAGATTTTAACATTGTGGTTTTTTAGAAAAACAAAACTCCTTGAAGTAGCTAGGCCGACCTCAAAGTTCTATTATACCATAAGGGGAATTTTTCTCACACCTTCATAAACTTTCAGTATTTTAACCTCTGGTTTTTTATCGATTACATCTTTGGCATGATTGTTTAATAAAGGTCTTCGGAAATATTCCAAAACATTTTCTTACTATCCGCGACCTCGGCTTCACTGCTCTACGTCTAAGCCTTCCCCTATTGTAGCAGTCGACGGAATCACGAGGCTGAACTTATTTTTATTTTACGGTACTAAAAGAGCCACCAAGCGAGAAAACACGGCGAACTAAATTAGTTAAAAATTTTTTTACTCTATTAGCGATAGGCATGGGCCTAGATAGATTGCGGAGGCTCCGGTATAGTTAACAACATAAATTATTAATATTAATTACCCTAAGTAACACGCGAACGCTATTTCGCAATAAGCCAAACCTCACACCGAAAGTTTTCTTTAAATAATAATGTATTTTGGTTTCAAGAAGAAAATCCGTGACATGAACCAACAGTTCTCGTATAAATCTTTTATGGACCTTAAGCAACAAACAATGACGCTAACGAAACAGACCCTTTTTAGACTAATATGCATCGTGGTTACCGTTATTTGTTCAAGATATGTTAGAGGGTAATAGAGTAAATTTCCAGTTTGCAGTTTTGATCAAGTTCGGTTTCATATAAATTGGAAAAAAAGTTGTAGAAGTTTACTGGCAGACTATAGTGCTCGAAGCAATTTCGTCACGGATCTTAAATGCGCTATTAAAAGTGAACGGGATTTAGAAATCCAATTTGATTTCGTCGGATTTTGTTTGATTTCAGAATTCGAAAAAATCCAACGGAATTTTCCCGTGATTTCGACGGATTTTGTAATTTTTCCCGTGATTTCGACGGATTTTGTGATTTTTCCCGTGATTTCGACGGATTTTGAAATTTTTCCCGTGATTTCGACGGATTTTGAGATTTTTAACGTGATTTTGACGGATTTTGCGATTTAGTGAATTTTGTAAAGGATTTCACGATTTCTTCACTGATTTTGTGATTTCGTTACTAATTTCGAATTTTTTATGGGATTTCGAAATTAGCAAAAATACGTTCGATTTCGCGGGTAGCGTACGGGATTTGTGTGAATGACTTACCCCTCAGCTATCAGCAAGGAAATTAAAGGGCAAGTCTCATTTAAAATTCACTCTATTAAACCAATTTTATTAGGAAGGGGTACTTTTCTCTTTGAAATAAAATTTGCCTATTTTTAATTTTTCTGGTTGTATATCAAGGTCACTTTCAAGAAATTAATTATTTTCAAAGTACGGTGTTTAAAGGTGCCCTGGCATGGGTGGGGCGAGTAAAGATGTATTCCCTGAATCTCACTGAATATGCTACTTTGGTAACAAAAAAAAAGTAATTGCTGGTCATATGGTTTGGAAATGTTTTACTTGATTAACTTTCCTTGCGTAAGAATGTAGCAATCATGGTGCTAGACGTTTTTATCTGGGTAATTATATTTCACTTCGAAACTTCTACTTTAATCGTTAATCTACCTCTCAAGTGAGCTCACTTGGATTCAGTACAAAAACAACGCTAACTTAGCAAAATATCAATAGTAGTCTAAAATAAAACATACGCTGTCTTTTCGCAAGGTTCTTATAGAAACTTCGTAAATACAGCGTGTTTCTGATAAGTATGCCATAAATAAAGGGGTGTGTTCTTTCGGTCAAACTGGATTTGACAAGTCGGGAAAACCAAAATATTACCTCTCCGTGTCGAGAAGATTATATAACCTTAAGTATCCAATGAAAACGTCGACCTTTTGCCCTCATCCTTTCCCGCGCTTTGCGCTTCCGCATTTCATCCTTACTCTCAACATTATCTTCCTCCATTTTACATATAAAAATCAAATACTCACAAAAAGAAGTGGCAAAAACCTGCTGGCTCTTTACAACCACTTAATTTGACTTAATATCCAATTTCCAACAACAATAATATACCGGTAGTTTAATTGACAACCTACTAGCATCGAAATTCTCATAAGGAATGGCTCCCGCGGATAAAAAACGGCAATTTTCAACTAGGTGGGCGTTATCTCATAAGATTTGAAAAATATCATTTGTCTTTTTTACCAATGCCTAACCGTTTGGATTTTTTAAAGCAGTCTTAGCACCAAAAAATATTTTTGAATGAGGATAAAAAAGGTCTGTCCTCTCGTAATTTTTTAAGCTCTTATCATGATTACTCTATACAACAGTAACAAGGAGTATAAACGCATTAGTGGAAGCAGTATTTTTTTCCCAAAACAATCTCGCTTATGTTTATGCAATGAATGAAATATATCACAATGCACGGGCCTTGATAGATATAGGAGGCAATGAAGGAAATATGTCGCATGCACGGGCCTTGGTAGATATAGGAGGCAATGATAATCTCTCTCTTTGCACGAGAGGTTTATCTTTAATATTTAAATAAATATAATTATTTTTAATTATTTTAATCTTCAATAATTAACATTAATAATAGTTAAATCGTTTAAAATAAAGTTATACTTATTATCTTCTCAAACTTTGCTAATATTGACGTTTAAAGTGAAGGGTACCCCTCTTCCCGCTTTCTTCAAATTTTGGGGTATATATACGATTCGTTTCCATTATAATAGTAAGGAAAAACCGCAAATGCGAAAACCTTTGGTAGCGATCCTACCTTAGGGAGGCTAGACGTTTCTCGTAACCCTAGCTGATCGCCGCGTATATCCTAAAACCAAACGATGATAATGGAGTAGAAGCCAATGATACAGATTGGTGTCTATGTGGAATAGACGGAAGACCAGTGGATGGTGGTGTTAGAAGGCAGTGTAAGTGCAGACGGGTGTCAATGTGGGATTGACAAAGAGCAGAAGATGGTGGTGATTAGAAGCCAGTATGTACAGACTGGTGTCCACGTGGAATGGACGAAGACCAGAAGATGGTGGTGATTAGCAGCCAGTAAGAACAGACTAGTGTCCGTGTGGTATGGACAAAGACCAGAAGATTGGTGGTGTGAGAACTCAAGTAGAGGAGCCATTTCCGTGACTGTGAAAGCAGTTCGGAAATGGCGAACACGTTTGCTCCGATACGCAAACTGCGAACGCGGTCACGTGGGTGTAACAACGGACAGACAGACACACACACAGACACACACACAGACACACACACAGACAGACAGACACACAGACACACAGACAGACACGGCCGTTACAGAACCTCTCCTGGACTACGTCACACTGGATATGTAAAAAGTAATAGAGAGGCATGTTTGAATAGGGCATCGGCATCTCTATCACCCCTATTGTCGAAACTTGTAAATAAGTCACCCCAGATAGTTAGAGCGTCTGCTACTCTGCTTTATATAAGCCTTGGCTACTTTATATCAGCCAATTCTCTTCACATCCCGGTACTTGGGACGCTGGGCCGGAGGTTTTAGTCACTAATATAGGGGTAGGATTTTAGTTTTTCATGTAAACGTTTTCAAAGATGCGAAAAACCCGTTTACGTTTCGTAGGCCTTGCCGGTACAATTCAAACCGCGTTGTCTGCATGGGGTGACCAGTGGCCCCCTAGTGTCCCAAATAATAAACTGGTCCCCGGACTGGTCCCCTCCTTTGTTCTCCTATATATTTGCAATTAATAAACTGGTCCCGAGGACCAGTAACCCCCACTTCTTGAATTTTAAAACTAGCCCAAGCAATTAATAAACTGCTTTTGGACCAGAGGAAGTGTGCTATTTGCCAGACTGTTGGAAACTACCGGTTTTGCTTGCCCTTCATATCCAGGGTTATTAATCAAAGTACACGGGGTTCACAACATTTAGTTACGGGGCTCCCAAACATTGCTTAGTCTCTAAAACCAAGAAATATCCACGAATGTGGAATAATTAGCTTTGCTTTTCCAGGGTACGCACACTTCTACCCATTTAATAGTACGCTTCTGCTAGAAAATGTTCATTAAAGCTCAGACCACCTAACCCATGGACAGGCAAAGCCATGTTTTTAAACCCGCGTTAACAAATGGCAATGCGTAGCACGCGCCCTCACGCGTCTACCGACCGCAATTTATCGCCAAATATCCAGTAAAGAAAAATTCGTCTGTAATAGTTCAGGATATTTTTTAGCCAAGTCTTAATGTTGAACAGACTTTATAAACAATACCAGAGTGATATTTACAAAACCTAACTTGATAGATCGTTTATGAATCTTCAATGAGAGAGGCTAAAATAAATAAGTAATGCAATTCAACTCACTTTTATAATTTAGTCAGATTTTCTCCACATATCGGTGACTGGAGACCTCTACTCCTACAAAATAAAATGTCGCGAATTCTTTCATCACCGAATAGGGTTTGGTGAAAAACTTCCAACATCCGCCGCCACAGCGCTAGTGTCAGGCGTTGCGCTAAGCAAACCTAGCTACCTATTCAGTTGCCTGTCCATGGGTTAGGAGGTCTGAAATTAAAGTTCTTAGATTTGAAGAATATTGAAGGCTAATATGTCTTACTCCCACAAGCGGGACTATTTCATTGTTTTAGGGGTCAATTAATCTTTGGGAGCCCATTATATACGTATCTAATTGTGGTAGACGGTAGACCTCACGAACTTTGACACTTTCCATTCAGTTTGAACAAAAGAAAACGCCCTATAATATATGGCAGACTTATCAAAAACACTGAATTTGAAATACCGTTCCCGGGCCGTAATATTACAATACGTGTGTATTTATTAAGGCTAACGCAACCCTTTTTTTCAAAGAGCAACAATTATTTCAACGTCGAATTTCAGGATAAACCGGAGAAAATTTAGAGAAAGCAGTCGAAAGGCACCTTTGAGATTTAGATAGTCTTAGGTTAAAATTAGGAAGTAAAAAGTCATATTTAATTAGAATAAGTTACTATTAACCGGAAGTAGAAACTGTAAAAAGATTAGGAGCAAAACGAGAATAAAATTCATTTGTTATTTAGAACATAATGCGAAACTTTCTACTCCTTTTACCATTTTCTCTCCGTTGAAAGGGAAACCACCGAGGGGTCGGTCACTCGCGAATTCCCGTACGTTACCAGGGAAATCCAACTTAAGAAATCCGAAATCAATAACAAAATCAAAATTCGAATGGAAATCAAGCGTATTTCTGTTGATTTCGAAATACCATAAAAAATCCGAAATCAATAATGAAATCACAAAATCAGTAAAGAAATAATAACATAAGTAAAAAAATCAAAAAATTAGTAATGAAATCACAAAATCAGAAGCGAAATCACAAAATCAGAAACAAAAGCACAAAACCAGTAAAAAATCAGTAAAGAAATTACAAAATCAAGAAATAAATCACAAAATTAGTAAAAAATCAGTAAAGAAATTACAAAACCAAGAAATAAATCACAAAATCAGTAAAAAAATCAAAAATCAGTAAAGAAATCACAAAACCAAGAAAAGAATCACAAAATCAGAAGCGAAACCACGAGAAAAATCTCAAAATCCCAGGAGATCACGTTCTAATTGCTGGAAATACCTCAAAATCTAACGAAATCAAGGGAAATATCGCAAAATCTACAAATTAGTCGAAATCAAACAAAATCCGAATAAATCAAACGAAATCCAACGTAATCAAACGAAATCCGACGAAATCAAATTGGATTTCGAAATTCCGCAGACTTTTCCCAAAACGTCCGACCCCTCGGAGAAACCACTTTTAAGCCGCATTTTCATAAACGTCGGAAGCGTGAAAATAACTCTGGAACTAGAAACCGTCTTTAGAACTCAATCTCGCTTCTAGTTTTGGTATTTTCAAAAATTGGACGACCCTCAAACGAGGTAGAAAGCAGTGCTAAAGTAAAATTTTGACCCAAGTAGTTTTCTCTAGAACTGAATTTTTAGCTTCTATGAAAACAGAGCTCCTCGAATAGGAAAAAGCGAAATTTTCGCGTTTCACGTTTCTAGATAACAGCACGCAATAGTAAATTAAACTGCAGAATAAATAAGTCTTTCGGCACCAAGGGGACGTTGAAGTCCATAACAGTATAGATTGTAAGGGTATAGATTAATAGAAAGTAGAGGACAATGTATAAGCTCTACCATAAGTGAATCACTCTCATAAAGTGTCCATTATTAGGTATTTTGTGGAACGGTTCCTGCAGGGCTCAAAAAACCCGGCCCACCGGGTTTTATTGGGTATTTGGGTTTTTTATCCTTGGCAGTTGCGTGCATGGTAAAAATTGTCATTCAAAAGTAACTGCTTGGTAAAAAAAGTCTTAAAATGTTTCAATAAAAATAATAAATATTATTAAATGGTGCATTTAAAGTTGAAACAACAAATATCTAACAAAAATCAATAAAATGAAGTTATTCTAGCATTCAAATTCATCAAAATTGATGATCTTTGTGATGGGTTTTATTAACTGGGTTTTTATGGTGGGTAAAACCCATTAAAACCCGCGGGTTTTTTTAATTCGAACCCTGGTCTTATGCTCCCATTTTTACGTCAGTTCCTAATAAAGATTGGGCGTCCGTGTTTTTCTTTTTTTACCAGGGTCACAGGGCAAATTCCATCTTTATTTTACTGATGTTTTTACGATTCGAAAAATGAAAACCAGGTCAAGAGACAAAAAACATTTTATCACAGTTTATTCAGCTAACATATGCTATTGTATAGACTATTTTGGGGGACAAAATTACTGAACGAAAACCTCGCCAGCAATCAAGAAAAGCTTTTTATCTCCCCGAGTGACGATGACGTCACGGCGAGGTAATATATTGGACGTGTCTGTGTGTGTGTGTCTGTCACCTCGTTCGCAGTTGGAAAATCGGAGCAAACGTATATATGCAATATCCGGACCGCGTTCGCAGTTCACAGAAAGCAACGTTGGCTTCTACTCCATTATCATCGTTAGGGTTAGAATGTACGCGACGATCGTCTAGGGTTACGAGAAGCATCCAGCCTCACAATGGCAGGGCCTCCACCGAAGGTTCACGCAATTGCGGGTTTTCTTGTCGTTTAGGCCTATAGTGAATCAATCGCCTTATATACCCTAAATTTCCGAAAATTGTTAAAGAGGCATACGCTTGAATTCAAACGTCAACAAGTGCTATGTTTTGAATTATTTTAGGAATAACGTTTCTTTAAACGACTTAAGTAGAATTACGGTAAATTACTGACGATTAAAATAATTAATATCAATCATATTTATTTAATTATTTAAGAAAAACTTTCCCTACTTGTTTTTTATTCAATCCTCGTGTTTCATACTAAGAGAACGCTAAAGGGAAGGCTTTCACGGCAGTATTGTCTCGTATATTTTATACCAGATTGAGGGTGAGCCGTAATCACGCATTATAGGCTGCAGGGTGACAGACGCAGACAGACAGACTAGTTTTCTATATATCTTCTTTAGTCATAGAAACTTAATGGTAGATCATAAGTTTATGGTTCTACCATAAGGAGATTATCTCTCTCTCTAAGGGCTCAAGCGCATCTATTAGCAAAAACATCTAGTTCTGCTAGATGTGACGTAGATTTTGTATAGGGGCTCCTTCCGAATTTTTCGTCAAATTCGCGGGAGAGAAAAATAATTTTCAAAATCAGCCACGACCGATATCCTAAGCCGGTCGTGGTCTAGAGGCGAGCTGTGAGATAACGCTCCCAAGCGGTTGGGAATCAAACTAAAACAGGCGGGGAGGCGAGTGGCGAGACGCGAGAGAGGAAGGACTGGGGGGAAAAAAGTAAGAGAATTTCCAGAACCCCCCAGCTCTCTCAGACACAAGAGGTAAATTCGCGCTTAGTAAAAATCACGAAGAGCTGTCGTGAGAAATCTTTGAAGGAGGGAAAAATGTTCAATGCCGGGTTACACTGCAGCGAATGCGCTCGGCCTCTGTTTAGGCTATACAATTATTATACCACTTGAGATGAGACGGATGGCTGACCAAATCGGACATACATACATTTCAACCGTAACATAGAATCTTGGGCCCTTAGAGAGAGAGATAATGTCCTTATGGTTCTACCTGTATTTATTCCATTGGATTGTTATTAAAAGATTTCTAGTGTAAATATCTGTTTGGGGCTTTTAGGCAAAGATAGAAAATACTCTGTGTATTTACCTTAAGGGTTTATTTTTTTGTTATAGAATTGGTTAAGCTGTATTTGGAAACGACGTTCGAACTAAAATGTCTTCAAACTACACGCCCTACTTTTAATAGAAGGTGAGTTAAATTTAATGCTGTATCTCTTATAACACCAGGGTTCTGTTATTTCAATGTGGAGGTAAGATCTGGAATTGAAAGAATTAACACTTTCTTTTGAAATTTTACATGGGAGCACGACAATTGGGTGTCCCACAATTGGGAGGGTTGAAAATTGGGTGTCCGAAAATTGGGAGAATTTAACATTTGGTGAGCGACAATTTGATGTCAATGAAACTGGCAGAGCGTCACTTGGGTGAGTTGAAATTTTATTTTGTAAAAATTACAAACATCTTGTCATCCTCAATTTTATTTTAAAACAATGAACCTAGGATAGGTCAGGTTAGGTTTGGTTTGGTTGAGATAGGGAGATTAGGTTAGGTTAGGTCTTTCGCCAAACTTTTATGGTTTTACCAGAAATGTGTACTTTTTGAAATACAATTTCAATTCACCCAATTAACGCTCTACCACTTTCATTGCCCCCAAATTGTCGCTCACCCAATTTTAAATTCTCATAATTTTCGGACACTCAATTTTTGCTAGGTGGGGTTATATAACCAGACCTATCAGATAACATTTGATTAGGCGCTGCGCACTAGCTGGGGGGCCTTATCAGCGCCCCCCCAAACGTCTATCATCATTGATATAACCAGAGTACCAGACCTAGCTTTGCGATGGTGATTTGTGTGTGTGTGTCGCGGGACACACGAAAAACAAGTGTGGATAGAAACCGATTAAGGCAAGATCCACGGCCACCTTAGAGATCGTATTGTGAAAGAATTGCGAAAGGAAATACATTAGCGCTATGGTATGAGTTAACAACACTTTTCCGACTTCGGATGGACGTAAAACAAGTTTGTCTGGACCCTTGTTGGTTGTGGCAAGTTTAAGGTTAATTTGATGGACAGCTGAGTAGCCGATTTCATGGAACGCCTATATATTTACTTTTTAGACCGGTTTGTTCGGTTGGTGCGGAGGAATGGGGAATGCGGGCACGGTAGCTAGAATGAGAGATTCATTTTTATACGGAAAGGGCACTATGTGTAAAGGCTGGATTGCTATTATTTATTTATATGTGTATATATATGTGTGTGTATATTAAATATATGTATATATATATGTGTGTGTATATTAAATATATGTATATATATATGTGTATATTATATGTATATATATTTGTGTATATTATATATATGTATATATATATGTATATTATATATGTATATATATTTGTGTATATTATATATATGTATACATATTTGTGTATATTATATATATGTATACATATGTGTGTATATTATATATATGTATATATATATTTGTGTATATTATATATATGTATATATATGTGTATATTATATATATGTATATATATATATGTATATATGTGTATATTATATATGTACATATATATGTGTATATATATATATATATATATATATTTGTATATTATATATATGTATATATATATGTGTATATTATATATATGTATATATATGTGTATATTATATATATGTATATATATGTGTATATTATATATATGTATGTATATATATATGTGTATATTATATATATGTATACATATATATATGTGTATATTATATATATGTATATATATATGTGTGTACATATATACCTAGTTGTAATAGGTTTTTATCTACATTGTGAAAGACATAATTGGCTTTTAAGATTATTATCTGAGAACGTGTATGTTTGTCGTTTGTGTGTGGATGCTGGATAGACGAAAAGACATTTTTAGCTTGGTGTGACAATACCTTAATCTACCCCAACCGTTGGGCCATCTCGAATATTATTAGCTAGTTAGAAATCATGAATACTGTACTACATTTGCACAAACGAAACTAACACGCCCTCCCCACTCCCAACCACCCCTAGCTAAGACGTAAATATTTTTGCGTGACTTGTCAAACCTTCCAATTGTCGGACACCCGATCGCCGTCACCCAATTGTCGTAGACTCATTTTGCATAATTACTCTTCCCCTGATTTTTGTAAACCCAAGTATTTAGTAGGGGAGAAATAGACAAAGGACTTCCCTGTATATGTATATTACAGAGCCAGAGTTAAGAGGTTCGGTGTAGACAAGCCTATGTTAATGTCAGACTATGGCGCAATCTCTTGCCGGACTCGATACTAAATAGATAACCTTACAGTCTCTAGTTAACGAATAGTTTTTTTCTCTCTTGTACTCATTTAGTTTTACTTTTAGTTCACCATTATAATGTCTCTTTGTCGCAGCACTATCCCGCTCGCCTTCTTTTTAAGCTAAAAGAAATCGAACCGTTAATCCAGGGAGCACAAATATAGAGGAGAGTCAAAGATAGAAGGGGGAAGGCAAACTATAACGGCCGGGCACCATGGCTCTCACGCGCACCTACCTCCGCGCACAGCCGAGGAATAAGACGTCACGTGATCCGTTGAGAAGGAAATTCAAAAAGGGTAACCACGAAAATACGGTTAGGGGCTCACACTACACACTAGAACTAGACTGACTAGCCTAGAGATGGTAAACAAACTTCTCTGAATATTTTTCTCTCTCGGTTGCGCCGATTGCGCATGTCCGCCACGCTCCTAGAGAGCCACTGGCACTGGTAACGTTTTTGAAAGGGGGGGGGAGCTGACGGAGAATTGGGGTCTCTGGCTCTCCTCTATTTTTGTGCTCACTGGTTAATCGGATTAACCAGAAGTATGAAACTGGCCATAGAGCTAATGGTAAAAATCGCGAACAACAAGATTCTGTCGTTGCGCATAGAAAGGAATAGCCTGTTTATGGACATACAACCTTACAGTATATCGTAGTGGTATCTATGCTCCTTGGTTTTCGTTCCAAAACTTCCGTTGGCTGGGATCTCCGTCGAAAAGAAAAATGGTGACATGGTGGACGTAGAAACACGTTGCAATTCTTATATTAAAGATACTGGGAATAAATTTGTCCAAACCGTTTTAATTTAACCATGGAATTTTCACTCACATATTCACAACAAAACATCATTGACGATCGTTTAAATGCTTTGTAGAAAACTAGAAACCCCGACTAAAAGCCAACTTCTTAGCCAAGGCTTAATTTACACCGTTCCGACAGAAGCAGACGCGAGCCATTTTCGCTCCCAAAATCACAAGATAAAAATAGTGCTAAACCGAAA